>QBDW01001963.1:0-22260 GCA_003261595.1 Maconellicoccus hirsutus
TCATCAGTTCTGGGAATAGTTTTATAATAAAATTCGAGTATATTTTTCTTTCTATGAAACATTTTTATCACGATTTTCACACGAGTCTGAAATTAAACGGCGGAAATGAGGAATCCTCCAAATATACTTAGCGTACTTTTTTTTATCAGAAGGCGGATTCATTCGTAGGAAAAAAAATTGGCGGCTTGTTTACTGTCGTCACGTAATGATTACGCGTTGATACGACCAGAAAGCGAAAACAGCATGAATGAATGCATAAATTTCATTTTTAATTGGACTTTGTAGAAAGAAACCCCTTCGTACGTCATCCTCCCACAAGAGTCATCTCCTTGACCGTACTTTCACCTGCGTCACTACATTGTTATCGCAACGAAATCAGAAATAAAGGCCGTCTCGAGTTTGTTCTTTCCGATGCAAAAATCGAGTTGAATTTCATAAAATTTCATTACGATAAGCGTCGCAGGGACAATCGGAGATTTTGTTTCGAAGAATTTCAATCGTAAAAATTTTTGTCGCCGAATAACGCGTAACATATGGAAATTAAAATTCGGCGTAAGTTAATTCTACGTATTTCGTCGTCGAAAATATTCGTTTACGCGGATAAAAAAAATTTACAATACGATTTAACGAGTTCTCGCGTCCACGCATTTAAGTACCACACCCCCGAAAAATTTTTTTATTAAAATAATAAAATGCTTGTAAAAATATTTGCATCCGTTTGTCACATTCTAATTATAAAATGGAAATAAATATTCCGCGAATATGATTAATATTGTGTAATGACAACAAATAAGTGTACTGCAGTAATTTGGGCTAAATTTAAAACAAACCGAGGAATTTCATTTAAAATCGATTTAATTAACGCTCGGTGCATCGAACTAAAAAAATTATTCGTATAAATTTTCAGCTGCTAAATTAATAACGGGCAATTTTATCCTTGAAGCGGAAAGACAGATGGCGCCGTTATCTTATAATTTTAACAAATACTACGCCGCCGTCGCTGTCCTTTTTTTCTTTGTGTAAATTTGCATGTTTTCGCGATGTGTAAACATACGAGTTAACAACGTTAAGGTCGGGGAGTGAATTATAGAAAATGAAATTTCTTCGCGGCCCATCTTCTCTGGCGCCCTCTTCGGTCTTCGGTCTTTGGGCTGGGAGCGTGAAAAAACAACGGTATTTTACGACGATTTATTATACGTCGCGTTGCGTGTAAAATTGTCAATTTATATTTTAAAATTGGCTAGACTAATTAGCGCGGATATTTGTAAATTACTCGACCGTGTAGAACATGGTGTGTTATTTTAGGTGATATTCTCTTCAAAGCAATACGGAAGATGAGCGTGAAAGGAATTTGTATTTTTGAAATCGAGGTGTCTTTACGAACGTGAATTTTTTCCTAGACGAAGGGCTGGTGTTCGTGCTACGTGACTCGGCGAACTATTCGAAGCGCAATTTTCTGCCATTGATGAGGTTTTTCAAGATCTGTGAAGCTCCGCAGATGTAAATATTTTGGTTTTCGGTGCGAAAGAAAGGTGAGATGTCTAGATACTCGGAAATTTAGTAAGGGAAAGTATGTTTTAGAAGTGTCCATATTTTATCTTAACCGAACAAGATCGCCAACACGAGTAAATTGAGTAAATGAACCGTTAATTAGAAAATTTGACGATTTTTTCGTATTTCGGGCAGTAGTTGATTTCAACTTCAAGAACCCATTATAGGTAGAGGTACCTACCGTAAATGGTTTTCGTAAATGAGTAGTTTAATTTCTATCGAAATCAAATAACTTATCTGAAATTCGGTAACGTTGTACTCGTAGTACTTCAACATCGCGTCATCGATACAATGACTCGTGTTGCATTCGCGTTTCTCATATTTGTGAAATTAATCGATTTGCAAAAATGCGTCGAAATACGCTAATTTATTTTTATTCACAACCAATACGAATTACCAAACGCGGAATTAGTTGATCAGAATCGTAGTTTTAAAAACGTGCATACAAGTTTACGATTATCGTCGTAAAATTGCAGTCACGTTGCGTTTATATTTATTTTAATTTTAAACAACAGTCGACGTCAAAGATGCGGGCCATCTCTCGCAGAAAATATACATACTCTGACCGTAATTTGAACTTAGCTAAGCCTGTAATTGTCGTGAATGAAGAAAGGATGTGGGAGAAGAACGAACTTTTGAAAAGCCCTTGAATAGGTCGAATGTTGAAGAACGTCTTTTTGACAAAGCGCAACGACATCGAGAATTACAACCTTGTTGGAAAGATTTTTGCAAATTTCATTGTGCGCGGAGTTTTAATTGGCTTAAAATATGCTATTAAAAGAAATTGATTTTTACTAATGTCGCATTTTTCGCCAAGTACCTTACCTACCTTACCTACCTTATCTACGTATTTATATTTTACTTTTTTCGCTATTATTACGATTTACGAACAAGTAAAATTATTTTAGTTTATTACGGTTTATTTGGCGAATTTTTCGCGATAAAAGAGGTCGAAGAATTCAAATTATCGGTATTTCCTATAGTGAACGACTTAAATGTACCTGGTACCTTACCTACTTGTTTCTTTTGCAATTAAAATGGTATTATAACATAAATAGTACATTTGAAAAGAAACATTTCATTATAATTGGATAATGAATTAGTTAACTGCCTATTACCTACATACAGTCGCCCTCTGGTTAGATCCTTACTCCTCCCCCCCCCCACTGCTCCGGTGCGGTAAGTGATAGTTGGTAGGTAAGTAGGTATACCGTATGTACTGCCCGAATATTGCAGAACTATTTCAAACTTACTCATACTCGTGCTTTTGAAAAGATTCCAAATATTAAAGACTCCGTTGTTTTCGCGAGCAAGGTATTTTCTCGATCAAAACGATAATACGGAAAATAGCTTTACTTGCGTTCTTAAAGTAAATAACGATCGCTTTGTATGCGTCATTAAAGATAAAGAGTTCAACGTAAACATGTAAAAGAGGTAACAAATCATTCGTTTCCGACATTTTGTACGTTTTCCATTCAGCTCGTGTGTTATGATTGCATCGAACAATCAAATCTGTAAGGTTGCCATTTTTAAATAGAGCGATTTAAACTTGAGCTAAATAACGTACGACGCGAATTACGCGACTAACTGCATGAACCGTTTGTCGTGCTTATTTTAGTCCATAATCGCTGATTCATATGTACGGGTAGTCGCCAGTCGGGTGCGACTGCGAGCCCAGCGGAGGTGCTTTTCGTTGCAAAACTTTCGCGTTTGCGTGTAATTGTAAGTGTATGTAAATGTCCTACTGTGCGGTGTCCCCTACCGCGTTCTCCCATAAAAAATCCCTGGCTATGGGTATGTAATGTATTAGGTAATTAGGGTGAGCCGAAAAAATTCGGGGGTCTTCGATTTGGCTGAAATTTTAGTATGTGGTAGGGTTTGAGTTGAAACCGTCCCATGTGAATTTTTAGCCCGCTAGGTCACCCCCAAGTGGAGCTATGACCTCTCAAAGTAGGATACTTTTGTAAAAATCGTCGTTTTTCGCGTTTAAAACTCAAAAAAGAGTTCTGTATCAATACTATGAACGGAACATTCATATCTGGTGTCTTTGTATAATGTTCGTATTTTGTGCAAGTTTTCATTAATTGATATCAGCATATTTATGGTTGAACACCAGCGCGTGTCACATTCTTGATTTAACGTTGTATTTAATTTTTTAACATCGCCGGACTTTTTCATATAACGTACTAATTCCTTACATACATTAATTAAAGAATACACCGAAGACGCATGTTCCTTCAAAAAATCATCTTCAAATACATTTTTCAACACATTATTTATTAAATGAGCGTTGCAGTTCAATCTTTCGCAATTTAATTTTTGAAGAGCGGATAGAATATTAGAGCCGCGGTCGGTGACAAAAGTCATTTTTTTTAAATTATCCTTTCCAATTCCGTATTCCTCAAATTTTGCTGATAACATTTTTGCGATATTATCCCCCGTTTTTCTTTCGTCGACGTCAAATGCCTTTGTGAATAATACATGACTGAAAAGAACATTTATATTCAGTATGTTTCGTAAAATTAAGGAAATGTAATTGTTGAATTTTTGAATGTTTTAGGAATAAAAATTTTGTTAGGCTATTCAGCGTCTTTCTTCGTTAAAATTCAAACATTTTACGAAAATTACTTCATTTTTTACATTTTTTGTCTAAAAATTGTCTTTTGAAATTTTGCAAATTTTATACCTTCAACATAACGTTTTATTTATGAAAAAGGTTTCAAAATTTCTTACTCAAACAAATTAATGATTTGGTTCTTTATTATTTTTTTGTTTGAAAAGCCCCTTAATGTAAACAAATTTAATTTTTTGTTATTTTTTTGTTTTGAAACACTTTACATTTTTTCAAATAAATATTTTTTTATTAATTTATCTGGAAATACGTTTCTTCAAGTTGTAAAAAACAATAGGCATGTTTTCCAGTTTCCGTTTTGTCAAAAGTAAATTAAATATTAGCGCTTATCTTTTATTTTAATTATTAAATACATGTAGTTGTTACCTCTTCGTTTCCCAATTGTCATTAATGTAATGAATGGTTAATGTCAGATAGGATGTCTGGCGGTATGCTTCCGTCCATATATCAGTAGTAGCGGCACATATACCTTATTTTATTAAAATTTCATTTAATTGAAGGCAATTCATTCAAATTACTTTATGAAAAAGAATTTTAAAATGTTCAAAATTTTTACTTACCGTCACGTATCAGCGGTGTTACTATTTGCAGTAATTTCATCCGTTCTTCTTCTGCGGTAATAAAAGTTTTTCGCGAAATGGTAGTCGCATGAGGCAAAAATTCTTCTAAATTAATATTTGACCCAATTTTTTCTCCCGTTTCTAATAAGAATTGCGCTAAAGCTTTGAACCCTTTTCCATTGACAACATTGAAGGACCTTAAATCTGCAGCGCAAAAATTGACCATTTTTTTAGCGCATTCATTTTTTACACTTTCGTCGATTGCTTTGAACTTTTTACTAGCAGAATCCGTATTTTCCCGTTGCATTAATTTCACGCATTTATGTTTCAAAAAATTTGATGTTGTTGAATTAGCCGGATACTTCAAAACTTTTGTGCATTTCTTACAATACAAAAACGGAACCGTTTCATTACGAGCATTGCGGATTTTTTGTAGACATGACCAAATATTACTTTTTGATGACACATTTTCCGTTGTAAATACACCCTTTTCAATTTTTTCCCCTATGGCAATGGCCTCATTCATTTCGTTCATTTTTAAAAAATACTTCACGAATAAACAACTTCACAAATCACAATCACAACACGGCTAACAGAAACTATAATGAGATTCACTTTTCAACGACATAGGGATGATTCATTCGAAAAATCCCGATATCATTTCCTAACGTCGATAACAATAAGTACTTCATACAATTTGATAACACGGCGAATAGAAAATAAAATGATATTTAATTCATAATTCGTAATTGTGTTCCTCATTAAATGAAAAAATATGTATTCGAACATTCGAATATAATTCAATTACACTCGATACTCGTATCCGAAAAAGTATTCGTAAAAGTATTCGAGAAGTATTCGAATACTATTTATATTTGAATCCGAAACTTATTCGAAACAAGACGAGTACTTCGAATATGTATTCGAGGTATTCGAAAAGGCTTTCGAGTACAAAAGTAATCGAGTGTATTCGAGTATCAAATATATTCGTGCAGTTCTCTGATTAATACATACATACTACATAGGTAAGGTACTTTATTGTTGGTGAAATGCTTCTCCATTCTGAAATATACTATGCTTTTGCTCCGTTTTATAAAATATGCATTCTGGGTAGGTGTGTGTCGTACCTCATTGTTCGATTCCATCGAACTATACGATGGAAAATATTTTTACTTCGCACGAGACTCCTCATCTGGAATGTTGGCCTCAATAAATCATGTCGACGTGGCGTGCGCCGATGTAAGTGACCTACGAGTAATGTGGCGCAACACGCCAAGCCAAAGGTATCGCATTATGGGGGTTTCCTCGCGATAGCATTCAGATAACAATTCTCAGCTTTATTGAGAGATGATACCTATGAAAATGAACCTTTGCTGGCTTCTTTTTCACGTACTCGTTCGTACGATTATTCCACGTACTCTGTATGTACGAAAATTGTATACGCTTTGGGGATTTTCATTCGAGATTTGACGGTTTAACAAATCGTTTTTTTTTTGCTAAAGAAAATTACGAATTTACTCGAAGGCCAATGAACGTCATTGAACGTTTGAGGTTGAAAGTAGCGAGTTGACAGCGCAAACGAACAAGTTAGCGATTTTCTGCGCATCCCTTCGATTAAGATTTCATACGTTGCTATCAAACGGTGCCGTTCGAGGAGGAAGAGAAAGACCTCGGATTGTTTTTAAAATCGCCACGACCGAGTGTGCAGATTGTGTACACGGTTAACGAGAAAATATTTACGTTGGGCAACGTCGGGCTACGTCTTTTTAATTCATAATTTGACGTGTGATTCATCGTGGCCGCCTCCGCCGCCGCCGCCGCGGTACCCGAATATAAATACATCTTCGACTTGATATCGTAATTTTTCGCCGTTTATCAACGACCAGCTTTCGCTAGTTGAAAGCCGATTTTGAAAGAGTTATTTACGAGCCGTGTAAATATGATGAATACGACGAACGCGTTTTCATAACATCCTCAGTCTGGTCGAATAAATCAACTTTTGTGCTTTTTTGTATCAACTTCGCGCCGCGCCGTAAGGGAAGAGTACGTGGTATTGTGTTCTTTACGGTGCCTGCGAGCCGTCAATGAATCAGGCATTTTGCGGTATTCGGCGTGTGCGGCGATAAAAAGACACGCGAGAAGTTCATTCGCCGTTGTCGCCGTTCATCTTTGATAACTCACACAGACGCATGTAGTATTTAATTCTTCGATGGATGCACGAGTATCAATTATCGAACGTTTGAATCGGTTCGAGGATGCGTTTTTTTCCTTATTTGTGTGCTGCATATTTTTTAAATACAGAGTATTACGTGTAGAAACTCGAGGAGAAACGGATTTTCGAAGAATAGATTCGTTGAGTAGTTCGATAGACGTGGAAGTGATGTCAGATGTCTCACCCTGTGAGGAGACCTTGCAAAGTGACTTGCGCTCATTTGAACGAAAGTTGAATTTTTGGTATGTCAAAGTACCTATCCCTACCTAGACCTACTGCCTTACCTACACGTCTTAGGAAAGGTAACCCTGGTGAGGAAGCGGAGAATCTTCAATAAGTTGAGAGGATACGCGGCGGTCACCTATGAAGAACGAATTGCGGATGGAACGCCTCTTTCGTTCTTCTCTGCAGAACCATTCAAAAGATGCCCATGTGGTTATTACACAACACCACCAGGCTTTCCGCTACTCTGCAAATCACAAAAATTCGCAACATTGTCAACGCCAAACGAACAACCCAATAAGAAATTAACGTCCTGTCGACGCGACGCTTCTTTTGGTCTCGAATCAAAATAACAACAAAAACGTTAATACTTGTGATATACGACTCCGTTGTACTAACAGGCGCTCTAATTCCGGCATTTCGTACGTTTTGGCTTCGAAACGAATTTTGGGCTCTTAGCTGTCCCATTAAACTAGACGAGGTTTACCTTTGAGTTATTACGTAAATAAAACCATCTCGATAATTACGCGATTAACGCTCACCTAGTTTTTCTTTTCATTTTATACAGAACGTATTAAAAAACTGTGTTTTGTTGTGACGCAATAATCAGGGCGTAAAGGGTACGCTTTGCGCTATTAAAAATCTTGCGTAATTATTTTTCACGTCAAATAGTCTCGTAAAAAAAGCGAGTCGACAACGGTTACAAAAATTTGTAACAATTGTTCTCGAATATTAAAATCGTTTTAAAAGCTCGACGACATTTGAGCGTGTGGCCAAAAATTAGATCTATGGATAATGTACGAGTCGACGTTGCCAAATTTACGTTGTGGTACTTGAAATTATCTCGTGTTTGGAAGCTACCGCGATGAAATATAACAAAATTATGGTGTACGTGCGATTTAGGCTTTTGTAATAGCTTAGATTAAGCTGGGGGGGGGGAATCGGCTCAACAATGATAACTGAAACCGCATGGCTAAGACATTATTGATTACGACAATCTAGATCTAAATTAGCGGTTATGTAATAAAATAATCTTTATATATATATTTATGTATATTAGGGTGGGCCGAAAAAAATCGAGGGTCTTCGATTTGGCTGAAATTTTAGTATGTGGTAGGGTTTGAGTTGAAACCGTCCCATTTTTTCCTTATGTGGTTATTTCTTATTTGCTTAACAAAATGGATTTTTATGCAGCTCTAAAAAGCCAAATTCTGGTATAATTGGTAACACTGATGCAAATTTTCAATTTCGGTCGAAATTCAATGGGCACCAGTCGATTCATCAAATTTGACACTTTTAACCACTCAATTTCAGGAGATAAAACGAAATTTTGCAATTTTTTTCTATAAAAATACCAATCTGTGAACTTTCACTTAGAAAGTCGCTGATAAAAATCTCTTCCAATCGAAAAACCAATATCGCAGTCGGATTCAGCATCTCAAAAACCCTCTTTTAAGCCCTAGCCCCCCTCGATTGGATACCCTTTTTTGAGTTTTAAACGCGAAAAACGGCGATTTTTGCAAAAAGTATCCTACTTTGAGGGGTCGCAGCTCGGCTTGGGGGTGTCCTAGGGGGCTAAAAATTCATATGAGACGGTTTCAACTCAAACCCTACCACATACTAAAATTTCAGCCAAATCGAAGACCCTCGATTTTTTTCGGCCCATCCTAATGTATATGTAGGCTATGTATATGAAATGATAGCCGTTTTTTTTATGACCTCATCACGCCAGAACAAGCGAACCGAATTTCGTCAAATTTTAGACATAGTAAATTACCGGTAATTATCGTAGGTACAGAAAGTTAATGGTAAGTTACCAAAAAACCACAAATTTATGGTAAATCATCATTTTTTACTAACTTTCAACAGTAAATTACCGTAAATCGCCGGTAAATTACAAAAATTGACGGTATATTACCATAAATGACTGGTAAATTACATAAAATGACGGTAAATCACTGCAAATTATGGTTAAATCATTGTAAATTACTGGTAAATTACAAAAATTTACGATAAATTACCATTAATGACCGGTAAATTACCGTAAATACTGGTAATTATTAACCTATCAAGACATTTGCAACAATTTTGCTGTCATTCGCTCTTTCGTAATAACGGTAATTTACCCCAACCTCCATAAGCTTCTGATTAAAATGTCAGCCAAAAGGCCGAAAAGATTTTTTGTAACATCAATTACGATTGAGAGTTATGAATAGAAAAAAAAGGAGTGTGCGGTAGCGAGCATTGCAAAGCAGTGTGAGGGGCGTTTGAGGGCAAACCCCCTAACTAGCGAAGCTAGTAGTTCATAATAATAAGTTTTTAAGCTCAGTACGAGTGTGTACACAATTACACATATGTACATACGTCTACGCTACGAGTAACCACCGGTAAAGCTTTTGCTGAAATATGGGTGGTATTTTTATTCGTATATATAGTAATGGCGAATTGGCCATCCATCTACGAAAGAATTAAAAAAGTGGACGTACACGATAGTACACGAGATGTTACTGAGGGTTACGCATGGCTTGAAAAATGGCAAAAAAAAAAAATCGTCAGGAAATAATTCGCGAAGATGCACCGGGACGTGGGCGATTAAAAAAATTGCTCATTTGTAGCGTTTAAACGAGAACGAAGAATAGAAAAATGGCGTACAGTACAGAGCCACAGACGCTCGAAGATTACGAGTTTTAACGCGTAGTTTGTTGCCAATCTTGATTTCATAAATGAATCCGTCTGTCCTCTATTCGAGTAAGTTTTTTTGGCCGAGGTTCAAGAAAGGCCACCGTAAACGGCGACCGCCGCCCGCGGTCGCAGTAGACATGAAGAGAAAAATGATCGGTATGCGTTGGGTTCTCTTTTCGCGTTACCGTTGCTGCACGCTGTAGACAAAAAACGCGGCCTTTAAACTCGAAGTAATGATTTCGATTAAACGTGTACCGAGTATCCTGCCAAACAGGATGTCCTGGGTTATGGTTTTTAATTACGGAAGGGTGCGGCGCGCGACCAACGCGCTAATATCTTCGAGTTTTATGAAGACCGCGTAGCGCCGCGTGCCCTTTCTCCATTCATGGTGAAATTTTTCAAACGTTCCTTTGAACATTTTTTCGCAAGTAGTCGTCCCTTCGCTTCGTCGAACCGTCTGCGCGCCCAGCGTAGTTGTTAATTGATGTTTAATGGATTTCAACGTTTTGATTCGGCGAGTCGCCCGTTTGACCTGATTAAATTCCATCGTTCGGCATAATATCGTAAATATAGTTTTATAACAAACAAATAAACATTTGGTAACGTGTTTTCATCGCCGAGCTTCCACTCTTCGCGAATTTTCCCATTCAGCGTGTAACTTGAATGAGTCCGCGTAACGACTAACGATACAGACGTCGAACGATGCTGGTTTTTGTGCCATCGCGCTTTCCACGTACAGAGAATATGCTCGCCATCGAATTCGTCGCTTTTGGGTTTTGATTTTATTTTCGTACGTTTTATGAAATACGTTGGTATCTTGACAAGTATCTACTCATTGTAATGCTTATATTGCCTTAATGCCATACGTAGGTATAAGGCACTTCAATTAATTACTGATAAGTACATAATGTACACTTGAAAAGAAAGATAATGACGAAATTAACAACGTGTACCTCTCTTGTTCTCCATATTAGTTTTGTCGATCCTTGTAAAATGATTCGTTTACTTTTAACGTTATGCTTAGCCACGGAAATTTGGAAAAATTGCGCGTCCCTGTGCACACCGTCGAAAGAAGCCGGTGAACCGTTAATCCTGACTCCTTTCGTCAAATCCGGCAACATATCCTGGGCCAGGAAGAAATCATACGTCGAGCCACCGCTTTCGAATATCTTCAGCCATTCGGGATACTTCACAGTAAACGAGACAACCGATTCGAATTTGTTTTTCTGGTTCTTTAAACAAACCAGCTCCGAATGGGCCTCTCGTCCGGTCATCCTGTGGTTACAAGGAGGTCCCGGGTGTAGTTCGATTTTCGGCTTGTTCACCGAAAATGGACCGTTTCACGTTGAAAACGGAAAATTAAAGAAGACCGAGTATTCGTGGACGAATCATTACAACGTCTTATACATCGACAATCCAATCGGCGCTGGGTTTAGTTTCACTCGCGATTATTACGTTACAACCGAACGAGAGATAGGTGAGCATTTGTACGACGCCTTAAATCAATTTTTCCACTTGTTTCCCGAGCTGAAAAAAAACAAATTTTTCATTTCCGGAGAATCGTACGCCGGCAAATATGTGCCCGTTTTGGCGTACGAAATATACAAAAGGAATCCCGCATCCTCGCTGGTGATCAATTTAAAAGGACTTTTTATCGGAAACGGTTACAGCGATCCTGAAAATATGCACGATTACGCCGAACATCTTCACAGGCTCGGCTTAATCGATCATAAAGAGAAATCCGTGTTACAACGAGTCGAAGAAAAAACCAACGCGATGATTCGCAACAAATCGTGGGATAAAGCGCAAGATTTCGCTAGTAAAGAATGGCTTCTGATGAAAAAATTTACCAATTTTTCTCACCTATATGATTACACGAAGCGCACACTCGATGGCGTGAATTCTTACGTTCAGCTCGTAAACGAAGACAAATTCAGAAAAAGGATTCACGTCGGTCAAACGAAATATTACCCTTGTTCTCTTAAGGCCTACCAGCATCTTAAAAACGACGGCCAACAAAGTGTGAAACCAATTATCGAAGAATTACTCGAAGTATATCCGGTGATGTTTTTCAGCGGACAGTTGGATATCATCGTGGCGCACTATTTGACCTCCGATTTCATTAAACAGCTGCACTGGAGTCGAGCAGATGACTGCAGTGGAGTTGAACGTGAACGGTGGTACGTTCGGGATCATCTTGCTGGTTATTATAAGTCTTGTGGGAATCTGAAAGAAGTTCTGATTCGAGGAGCAGGACATATGGTTCCTATGAAACGTGCCTTATGTTTATTGGACGTGTTGGATAAGTTTGTTAATAGTGAAATATAGGTAATTTTTTTCAATAACCAAAAAACAATATCACTTTGAACAAACTTGTAGAAAGGCCGTAACCGGGTAAGCAAGCCGATTCGGCCTTTTTGTTCAAAAAAATTGAAATTAATGTGGTAGTTAGATACCCTCATGACCAAAATTTCAGACCCCTACCCCAACCACTTTTTGAGAAAAAAAATCCCAATTGAAAAACAGATTGGAATTTTTTCCTTCAAAAACGGCAAGAGGGGGAGGTTGAAATTAGGTAAATAGACAATCCCCTGCCATCATTTTACCCTTGCTAAAATACGAGGACTTTGCCGCCTGTGGGCAGTATATCCCCCCCCCCTCACAAAAAAATTATTGAAAATTTTTAAGAAGCACTTTTTTCATTGTACTTTAAAAACACAATAAAAAAATTAATTTATTTTTTTATTTTTTTAATACGTAATAAATTTTACAATTAAACCGAAGTGAAAAAAAAAATTTGCCGCCATGGGCAACTGTCCACTCTGGCCATTGTAATTGTTACAACAAGGCGTTTATACCACCCAAACTGACTGAATCAACGATTCTACAATATAAGGATGTACCTTCAAGTAAAAAATCATTAGGGTTTGTCCGAATACTGGCAATTTACAAATTCTCTTCTGTGACAATGCATCAGATCGTCGTATCTTCACTATTATCAGACAAATTTTGACTCCAAAACAAATTCTAATCTTGCCCCTGTCACCTTATTCGCCAAATACATCATCTTACACTTGAATCAGCTCACTGATGGAGATTACTCCGATATATCTAGACTTTTTAGCGCATAACCTTCCCTCGCATTATTTCTACGCTCACGATAAAACACTTCCACGCATTTCATAGAAATTGAACGAACCACGATATTATCATACTCGTACTACTTGTGGGCATGATTTGTGCAAAAAAATTTCCCAGAAAACAACCTCGGCCACTATATTTTGTATCATTAATCCTTTAAACGATATCGCACGAAATAAACCGATTTAAAATAAAATTTCCTCGTGGAAATTCCCCTTACTTACTCGTACATTGGGAAATTTCTCCTTATGTAGTTATTCGTTATCAGCATTACATTATCAAAGCGTAAAACTTGTAATAAGAAATGAAAAAAAAATACCTGACACGCGAAAAAATACTCGAAGAAATTCCCCGTCGACATATTTGTCATTGATTTCGAAGCTTTATTCGCGCTGCTGGATATACGAGTACGCCAGGAATAGGGAAAACGGAAAGCGAAGGCGCTTAAGATGGCCAGCCAATGAATAATAATTAATAACAGCGAGAAATTGTTTTCATCGAATGGCATAATTTAATAATCACGGTGCGCGTTTATGCGCCAGAGACGCCGTGAATTTCAAGACAGAAAGAAAATTTATAAACTTCTAAATGCGAGTTGACAGTCGTACCAGGAAGTGAATCGTTAAATGCCATCTAACAATACAAGGTTCGGTCGCATTTCGATGCACTAGGTCGTTGACCGAGCCAACAAAATTTCTCGGTGAAATATTTCTATTATAGTGAAATTTCGTATAAAATGCTAGATTTATGAGCTCCCGAGATCGTCTGCAGTTACATTTTCGTAGTTCCAAAAGCGCTCATTTTCGATGTTAGCATTTTTTTTCTCTTTCTAGCGCACAACGAACGCCGCCCGTCGGGGGTATTTGCATTTAAATTGTTTACGAGACGTCTTCTTTTTTTAATAGAGTAATTTTTCTTATGCATTAGCAAGTAATAAATATGGTTTTATCGGAATGCGTTCACTGGGGTGTTTGAGTATTTCCTCGTTATCAAAACATGTAATAATTTGCTACTTCGTCGAGGTGCCAGTAAAATGGACTCTTTTTATCGACCATTTATATTACATGAAAATGAATTTTTTTCCGTAGCACATTTATTATACGTTTGCATTCTTCGTCGAACATCTAAAAAAACTAATTCTTATAAAAAGATATTTTCGGATTTGTAATTGGAGCAGAAATGTTGACAACTCAATGGTTCGCGACGATTCGTCATTTTCGCGTGAAAGACATTTCCACCGTTTTTCGTATAACGTACCAAAATCATTTACAAATATAGGGACGTCGTTTCTTGATGGTGGGCGGTGGAGGGGGTCGATTTCGAAAAGAATTATTTTTTGTAGAAATCTCAGTTTTAAGTCCACGTGCCTCTGCCTGTATTATTTATACATTTTCACGAAGTACCCCGGCCGCAGACGAGATTGACATCTCTTTTTTGGTTTGCTCGATTACCGTTTCCTCTTCATTAAACAAATCTATTTCTCTCTAAAACAAAAGAATTAAGAAGAACATTCATCGCTAGTTAATAGTTGTTGCTCCTTTCGACATGACGGAGCCTTCATAAACAGAAATCATCCGGCGAAGAAATTCCCGCGAATATCCGCGAACGTTCGTTCGAACGAGGCATGTATGAGTCATCAACACAAACACCAACACGTATAATAAGTTTTTGGCAACACGATGCGAAAAAGCTTTAAAACGGCGACAAAGTGTGAGCAGAGGTGGATGACAAGGCGCTGTACCCTTCCGTTTAAACGGCCGTAAATTTAAAGAGTTGTTTTGGATGGTTTTATTAAACAAACAGAATGGCGAACGAAGGTTCATGGTTATACGAGTATGTACTTTGATAACGTGTTTAGCGTGCCACAATATGATGGTGCGGCGTTTGTGATGTGTCAGCGGTTTTTCAGAAATTTTTAATTATTTTTATATTCCTCATTATTAGGTTGATCTTGAAGTAAGAAAATCCTAAGGTACAAATGTGAACGGTTTCATGTCAAAAGACACCTACGTGTACAAAATCTGATATACGTAAACATACCTACATAATGTATAATTCGCTTTTTTTTGTACATAAGTGAACCGACCGGACCGTATTTCGGGCATTGCCAAATTATGTGTATATTATTAAAACGCTATGTGAGGCGTGAGTTCGCCGCATACCTGGCATGCTTATGATCTCATGCGAGTCTTACGCTCATACCCCGATACACTTCTACGATGAATTACGTACATACTGTATATTCGTATAAGAACTGTTTAAATATTCGTTGAGCCGCGGTAGTGCTAAAATTATACCTATAGGCTCAATGTCTGCGTTTATATTCCGTCGATGACGTCGAAAAAGACGATTTAAATCATATACAAAAACCGACTTTTTTTAAATTATCTTTATCGACTCCAAAAAAATCACAAAATAATCTAAAAATTATTTCAAACAAAAAACGTTATACGATCCATAACCCAAACATCGATAGATTTTGAAAAAAAAGTTATTCGAGTAATGAGTTCGAGAGCGCGCGCCGCTACCGCATAGTGGGAAGTATCGTCTAACGCGCGCGCGCAGTTTTTGCGACTTTTGACAACGAGCCCGTGGAGGCAAAATTTTGAAAAAAATATATGATATCTAGAGGTCAAAAATACATCTAAAAAATGAGCGTTGAAATTTTGCAGAGTGAGATAGATACCTAGAAATAAATAAATGAAGCTGAAAACGTCCGTTTGGAGGAGAAAAAATTGGAGTGGGGGGTTGTTGATTTTTTCATGAAAGGCCCTTATAAGGATCTATTGTGTAGAAAAGTTTCAATGAAATCCGTTAACTGTAATTTGAGAAAAAAATCATTTCTCAAAAACGGGGGAGAGAGGTGAGCTGAAATTTTGGTCATGAACGTTTCTCGATGGTACACACCTCCCACCCAAATATCATCAAAATCTGGCCCCGAGGGCAAATCGCTTATGCTTACCTGCCTATTGTCTTTGAAACCTGAGAGTTCAAAGGGTGCTAAGTAAGTACCAAAAACCACTTTTCGAGATATTCAAGTTTAAAGTTTTGTAAAATCAAGAAGTTTGCATCAAAATTAACATTCTCTTTTCTTCGAAAGATCACAGCTCCACCTCTTACAACTTGGAGATTTCGTTGACCCCTCATTCGACGTAAAATTTGATTACGTACGCAGACATAAGTATGTCAATTGTTTGGAGCGTGCGAAGGATCACGCGGCGTTTGACCTTAATTTATTACGTTCGATTAGATTTTGATACCCCTACTTTTACCTAATTAGCAAGTATAAGGTTACGCAAGGATATCAGGTGGAAAAAAGGATGAAATTTCCATCGAGACGAAGAATCTCTTATTTGAGAATTTATTCAATAAACGATGCGCTTATTAGCGTGAAATTAATTACGAATAATTGCACATTTATAATTATAAGTTCAATTTTACGTAAGTGTAAGTTCGATTTTGTCTTTTACGATTTGGCTTTTGTGAATTATCATTGTGGTGACGCGGCCGACGTGTCAAAGGTGAAAAGTTATCGAGTGATAAAGCTGTGTAGTTGTTGGGGTGTGTGTGTATGCGTGTGTATGCAGAATTCGTAGAAAAGCGTATTTTCCATTACGTGCGTTTCAGCTTGTACTAGTTAGTTAGGTATATTTATTTACGTGTGTTTCTTTATCGGAGCTGTGTTTCGTCGCATTATTGAGTATAAGGTCGCTCAAAGTCTTTTTAACTTCGTAATTCGAAAGAATTCCCGAATAAATTATATTAACCGAGTTTCCGATACGAATTGCATGCGCGTCGATGGTTCTTTTAGCGTGCAACTTATTCCCAAGATCAAGGACGTACTTATGGGAATTCCGAATGCATGTTTGAAGTAAATATTATTGCACCTGTACGCGATGGAAACGAGGATAACGTTTTAATGAAGGTGCGAGGCAGTAACGTGGTTGTGTTTTGTTAGATGGAAAAAGAACGAGGTGGACAGATGGGAAAATAGGGGATTTGATTTTAATCCTGTTAATGATTTTGATTTTTGAAACTGGATCACGACGAATCGTGCATTCCGTAGCTTGCGACAGCATACGGTCGTGTTTCTGTCCTATAAAGTATATTTTTCGCCGGTAAAAATCGATTTTTCATCCAAAGCATTTTTTTCACTTACTCGCATTTATACTCGCGGGTACAAATATTAACGAATAACAATAATTTCGCGACACGCGAAAGTAAATATCGAACGGATTACTCGTTGACGTACAAAAACACCGATCTGATTTCTCGATAGACCAGAAACGCAATCTACGAACTGGGTAAAATATTTGTATTTTGATTCAAGTTTATTCTCGCGTGGGTTTCGAGGAAATTTCATTCGAACAGAAGAAAAACTGGTACTTATCGATGGCCGAAGATTTTCAGAAAATTAGGCACCTTACTTACGTTGATACGTATGGGAATCCCCATTAGAAAAATTTTAATAAAATTTGTTCGCGAATTTTAAAAATTCTAAAAATACCTGCATCGAGGAAATCTCTAAAATCTTTGAAAAATCGTTTAAAATGACGCGACTAACTGAGACAGACGCAAGAGAAGAAGAAGAAATCGGAGCAAAGTCCTGGGATTAAAGCAATCACGAAAGGAAGTTCCGTTGACGTCGTCGTTGAATAAACATAAAAATCTTTGTCGTCATTTACACGCGAGATTTACTGCAATCGTAAAAAAATTCTTTCGAAACGAAATACATATTAAATACAAACTAAGTTATTTTAATATTTACGAGAACATCAATCTCGAAGACATCGGTTTAGATATTGAATGTTCTATGTGAATAACCTAATTTATTTTCATATCGCGAATTTTTAAAGTACGCAGCGATTATAATCGTTCGTACTTGGATTTCAAAAAATATATTACTCATTTAAATTATCATCACCTAAGGCAATATAAACACAAAGGCCGTAAGCGGTAAGCAAACTGATTCGGTATTTTTGTTCAAAAAAATTGAAATTTATGTGGTAGTTAGGTAGTGTTGGGATACGTTTATGACCAAAATTACAGACTCTTACCCCCACCCCTTTTTGAGAAATAAATTCTCAATTGAAAAACAGATAGGAATTTTTTTCTTGAAAACGGTCAGAGGGAGGAGGTTGAAATTCTGGTATGTGGTAGACCTTTATGGTCTATACACGAAAATCGACAACCCCCCACCATCATTTTACCCCCACCAAAATACGTTTCTCGACTTGTTTTTTTCAATTTAACCACGTCTCCACTGAGTGAGAATTTTGAAACTTCGGTGATAGGTGCCCTATTGACCCTCAATAATATGAATATTTTTTCAAAATTTTCACTCAGCGAAATCATTGTGAAAAACTAAAAAAACGTACAAAAATCGATTTTTTCAACTCGAAAAAAATCGTAAAATAATCTTCAAATTATTTATAACAAAACACGTTTTATAGACAAAAACCCAAAAATTGATAAATTTCGAGAAAAAAATTGTTCAAGTGATGAATTCAAGTACGCGCGCGATTATCTGCACTTCCCACTGTGCGATAGTGCTTCGTTTACGACAACGCGCGAAGCACCGCGTTAGTCTAGTTATTGCATGAATCACGTAATAACGAGCCTAACGCGTCGCTTCGCGCGTTGTTTTGAACGAAGCGCTATCGCACAGTGGAAAATGCTGATGACCGCGCGCGCGTTTGGATTAATTACTGGAACAATTTTTTTCTCGAAATCTACCGATTTTTGGGCCTCTGCCTATGCAACGTGTTTTGTTACAAATAATTTGAAAATGATTTTGCGATTTTTTTCGAGCTGAAAAAGTCGACTTTTGTACGTTTTTTCGGTTTTTTACCATGATCCCGCTGAGTGAAAATTTTGAACTGAAATCTTAGCCATGAACGTATCTTAACAGTATCTACATATCTACTTGCCACATTAATTTCAATTTTTTAAAAAAAGCCGAATCGGCCTGCTTACCCGGTTGTGGCCTTTCGAAATTTAATAAAACGAAACCGCATAACATCTCGAATTTAAAAAAGAATTTCAATCTATATGAAGTAGTTATCGACGTCGTTCTCTTTTAAATTGAATCACGTTACATGCTAAAAATCACGCCGTTAAAAAAACAATAGAGAAAAATGGTTAAAAATTGCTCATTAAGTCGCTGCCAAAAGTACGAAGAAAAAAATATTTAAATTTGTTGAAAACAGCTTTTAATAAAACCCGGTAACAATGTTATACTGGTAATTATACCTACGATGCCGATGTCGCCAGAATGAATTAATTTCAGACTCAGGCAATTTGTTTTACATATAATGAAAGAAAGCTGCAGATTAGTCCATCGGAAGGCGGTAAATTTTCACGTTCTAATAAACGTTCGCCTTTGTAAGGAAATCGATCTGCGAAGGAATGAGTCTTCGGAGTGAGTTGCCTAATCGAAGATTACGAGGTCGTTCATCTTATTTGAATAAACTTTCATAAATATTGGCATTTGTTCGGTCGGTCGTTTCTCGTTTGGTCTGGGGAAATACGTTGCTTGGGCTTTAAACCGTGCGAATTAATCATGTATTAGGCAACGTAGTTTACGGAAGTCTACTCGAGGTTGTTTTTCTGGGAAAAATTTTTTTTTCTGCGGCAACGTATACTTTTCCGTAAATATTACTCGAGTCAGCTGTCAAGTTTGAAGAGTTCCAATGCTCGATTACGAGCAACTTACTGACCAGGTTTCGTAATAGTTGTGAACTTTGACAGCTTTACGTAAATTTTAACGTATTATTATTTTTTGCCAATTCTAAAAATGTACGTCGTTTTCGTGTAAGTCATCGTCCCCTGGTGACGACCCGAATTTAATTCCGATGTAAATAACAGGTGAGAAATTGTAAGGAATCGATACGTACATGAATCGCACGAAAAGGCATTAATCTTTGTCCGAGTTCAATTTACAATTGAGTTTTTTTGAATTTGCGTTTCGTTTTTATCATCTTTTCCAAAAATGCATTCTGTAGAAAATTGGAAACACGGTCCGGTGTGAATTTTCACTTATCGTGACTGGTTTTGTCGGGTTGAACAATCTAGCTACGAGCGAGTAAGTGCTAAGTAGTAGGTATAGGTACAGGTAGGTGGACGTATCTTGATTAATTGACTTCTCAGGTAGATATCCACGATTACTAGTTTGGCTGGTTTTGTTGCGTTTGAAAACCAGACGACCTTGAAAAACAGGCATCGTGGAGTTTCGGTAGCTTAAAAATCTAATTGTTTGGAATACGACCTTTTTGAGTTGATCTGAAATATTGTTATAACTATAATTTTTCTTGCCCTTACAGCAGATATGAAATCAGTTTTTAAATACGTGACATTGTGGGAGGAAAATTAATTTTTTTTGTTGCCTCGTGTCTTCGGCCACGTTCTCAACAAGTATAAAAGATTCGCCTACATCTACAGTTGACTCTTTATTATGTCTCGATAAAAAAACTTGAACTTTATTTGTACGCTCGCCTTCGGCTTAGGATTAAAAATAAAATCCGCCACACCAAAGATGAAGATTGGGCTTTAAACAAAGATAATCGAGAGATAAATTGCCTATACAAATACGAATCTCTTGTATATTTTTCTCTTTTAAATTACACACGTGTCTCTGCGGGAATCTGAAAAGCTGAATGAACTACCTTACCTACGTCGATTTTTTAAAACCTCGACAAAACGTCAAATTTTGTGAGTTTCCTTTTCCTTGAACTTCTGCATTTCGTATTAATTTTTAATGCGAATGAAAAATTTTCAAAACTAGGTCATTGATGAAGTATCTCCGCGGTTGGTTTGGTGGAGGTTTAATTATAAATATTTGTACTTTCGAATTGTAACTTTTCCGTTGAAATCCGACGGTGTTGTTCTTCGTCCTGTAAGTAGGCTATGGAAATGTAATGAAAAATTTATTGGTACAAATTACAGCGTATGCGTTGAAATTTGAACCATATTTCCAAGCAAGCCGCACGCTGTTTTCACTGGTAAAAAGACGATCAATTGTTCGTGAGGCAATCGCACGCAACCCTAATTACCAACTCGAAACCTCCATTTTTTAAGTTTATGTGAGCAGAAAAATTCTCTTCGCAGTCTTGTAGAAAACACTCCCCTGATTCAGAACATGTGTTTACATTATCTGGCTAAGGTCACAATGGGGTGCTAGGGCCCTCAAAGTGTGTTTTTTATCAATTTTTCAACAAAAAAAAATGATAGTAATAAAGAATGAAGAACGGTGTGAGAACGAACGAAAACTTTGTATGTTTGAGAACAAAGAACGAAGAACGAGAACGATCCAAATTTTTTGAGAACGAACAAACTGAGAACGAGAACGGTGGTCGGTTGTTGTTTGCTCCCAGAACAGGAACGACCTTTGTTCTCATAGCTGAGAACGTTCGCGAACGAGAACGTTTTTTGTGCGTTCTTCTATCGATGGTTTTGAGTCTTTTTTTTGAAAATGGTCTTGCAATATATCAAAACGGGTTAAAATTTTGCGAGGAATCCAAAAATCGCCATGATATTTTTTTGATAGATGAAATGTGAAATTATAATGTTACATTACACGTTACACTCGTTCATTCAGATTTCAAAACCTCGCGGTTATTCACTACTTCCTGAGATTTAACAAGTTTAACAGTGTTACTTAGAAATTAACGGTTAAAACTTTCGTTTCCGCATTTTAAAAAACGAATTGTAAATTTACATGTTTCAATTTCAAAAGCAACGCTTTTTAACTAATAAAAAAAAGTAAATCATCAGAAAAATGAGTTTATTATTTGTCTTATCGTGCTCTGCTCCATTGATTTTACTGTATTCTTGAACCGAACCACCAGAGGAATTTATTATCTCGTGGAATATTTTCGTTTTCATTCATCGGCATCACTGTATCTACTACAGGTCATTCGGAAACGGAAATTCGGAATTCGGATGCAGATACAGCTGATTCGAAATACTCTTAAGTTTTTTCGAAACTGGTTGCAGGTTGTTTATTAGGCGTGTAATTTGATTAATTTTGATTTCTACCTGCTTTTTATTATTCATTTTTCACACATATTCTTTGAAATCGATTCTCCGAAAATGGTAAGTTGGCTTAAATTTTCCACACGTTTTTTTTTTACCTTAAGGTACCAATAATTCGATAATTCTCGATTAATTTCGTTTCGTAGAGCGAAACAAGGTTTAATTTCGACTCAGCTCCTTGGGATCTTAGCACGTTCAAAGGCCGGCTGAAGTATTTCTTGTGGGTG
>QBDW01001964.1:0-20456 GCA_003261595.1 Maconellicoccus hirsutus
TATCCGGAAATATGGTCAAGTCAGTTCAGTTGGTTGAGAATAAGAGGGAACCAAGTTTTTAGCTGCCCAATCCCAAATGGACGCCTTTTGGAGCATTTCGAAGTTCCTGGAGAAAAACGGAAAACGCGCTGGAGGCTCCAGAACGGCTCGCCGATGCGATTTTCGGGTTCAGTGGGTTCGAATTAGGGGGAATACTATTTTTCAGTCGATTCCGATATGCGTGGACGAAAAACGGATTTTTTTTCAATTCGTAATGCTTCACTATGAAAAAACCTGTCCTAGAGAAATGCACTCGAGGTGTCCGGCTGGAATTTCCCGGAAATGTTGGTCAAGTCGGTTCAGTAGGTTGAGAATAAGAGGGAACCAAGTTTTTTAGCTGCCCAATTTCAAATGGACGCCTTCTTGGAGCATTTCGAAGTTCCTGGAGAAAAATGGAAATCGCGCTGGAGGCTCCAAAACGGCTCGCCGATGCGATTTTCGGGTTCAGCGGGTTCGAATTAGGGGGAAAACATTTCTTTCGTGATTTAAAATTATTTTTCAATTTTTTTTTTATTCTTTATTTTTAATCAAAATTTCGTAATTTTCAAATTTCAAAAATTCGCCGAAAATCGAAAAGTTAACTTGAGCGGCTAAAATTTTGGTTTTGGGGGTTTTTTGACATGCTCTTTTCAAAAATCCAACTCCCGTTCAAATCCGAGCCGGACACCTCGAGAGCTTCCCTTGTAAGTTATTTTTTACCTACATTTTTCTCTTTCATGCGCCAAAACAAAGACGCAAAAATACTAATACGTACACTGCACATCGACCGACATGTGCATTACTCGCTTATCTACTCGCCCCGCAAACACTGTCGATATACAAACAAATGCAAATTTTATCCACATCTTACACCGCATATATTCGTCCTCATTTCCCAAGCAACTTCCTCGTCGTGTTTTCCCCCAAAAAGAAAAATAATAACGTTCTGTACGCGATAAAAATGCAAATCATTCGTTCGCTTTACGGTACGAATGAGCGAAATAACTACGGATTTGAGTCGGGCGACGTCTAAAACCACGCAATCGATACGCGTGACGATTTTTTATATTTTTCAAGCTTTTCCCCTCCCCTCGTAATGAACTTACCCTCGCGTGTAATATCGTATTTTCATTATAGACGAATACACGCTGGGGAAAGATGAGCCGCAAATAATACAAGATGTTTTGAAGACGTAGAATGTCAAATAAACGTTTCCAAAAGCCGAAAAATCTGCGTTAGAAAGGATGGTGATAACCGGGAAAGGGGGGGATTAACAAATAAAAAATATAAAGAGGTCTCTGGTTTTCGACAAGAAAAAGATTTCTTCTCGAAAAACAAGAAGAAAGGGAGTAGCTGAAAATTTGATAACGGTACCTTCATTGTGAGAGAGGGGAAGGAGGGGAGGGAATGTCGACGAAAAATGATGAAAAATTAATATGTTTATCGACTTCTTAACATTTAAAATCGCCGAATTCAATTCCTTGGTTGTTTTTTCAACTCATGTACATGTTTGATAGGTAGTGCACAACTTACATTTAATAGAGTGCACAACTTACGAGTAGGAGGGCTGAAAAAAAGAGTGATTTTATTACAAATTTCGCTGATGCACGATGTATTAGTGATTTTTTCCATCGGTATTTATATCTTCAATGAAATACCAATAAAGTTGAAGAAAATGGAGGGGGGAGAGATGAAATTCACAACGAATAACATAGTCGATATGGGTATCGATTTCAAGGTACTTCATGACGTCAATTTCTATTCTGTTGCGAATTTTCATTTTAATCACAACCCCCCCCCCTCTCTCTCACTGAATTATTACTTCCCTGCTTTGTATAGAAAAACGCGTACGCATATTTTTATATCTGAAAAGTAACTAATATGTAATGAAAAATTCCACTTCCGCTCGATGAATTTTCGAGATTTTTTCTAGGGAAAATTTTTTCGTCGAATGAAGACATTTTTCATCAGATGATTTTTTTTATTATTGTAAATTACTTTGGATCCCGAAATTGCGAGAATTTTTCCCAAATACGCTTTCACAGGTCGTAATAAAACGCTATTTTTTTCATTATTTCATCAACGTTATTGTTTCGTTAGTAAATACTCATCTCAATTTTGAAATATTTCCATCGAAACGGAAGCGCAAAAAAAAGTTTTGAGAGCATTTTCTCAAAGTTTCGAAAATTTTCGGCGTGTTTCTCGTAGATAATACGAGTATCTACAGTTTTTGGGGAAAACCTGCTCGATTTTTTTATAAAAAGGAATTCTCGGGGAAATATCGAATAACGACGCGATTCCAAAATAGGTAGAAATTCGAACTTTTCCATCTTTTCTCATTTCGATTAAATGGAACAATAAATTACGACGGTGTATGGTTTTTATTTTTTTTCGCGCGTAATTTTCATCAATTGGTCGTAAACCCTTCGTTGACGGTTTTTTTTTCTCTTTTTCGAGTACAGCAGATGAGACGAGTACTCGTAAAAAAACGTGCCCGTTGTCGCTCCCCTCATTCTCGTCGCTTTGATTCGCGCGAAGAAAGGAAATTGCTGTTACTTTAAAAAAGTAAATAAAAAATAAGGAAAAAAAGCGCGCGTAAAATACGTAGCATAATATACTTAGTATTATACGACGACGATAAAAATAGAATAAAATTTGAATCGAAAAATAAGACACGTTTTACGTGCAACAATGCGGTGTCCGCGTCCATGTGTATAGTCTGTATCCGTGGCACAGGCGGGCAGGAAAAAATACGTATAACAATGAAAGCGTAAACATTTGGCCGACGCAAACAGATGATAACAATAAAAAAGTTATACTTGAAATATTACCGAAAGAAAGGCACCGATTTAGTGCACGTATCTTGACGGTTTGTCATCTTCGCCTGGTGTATTAAAAATTTGCCTATAAGAAACTCAGACGCCGGCGAGAGGACGCGCGACGTACGAAGTCTACGAATCTGGAGAAAATAACCCACGTAAGGTTTTGTTCCGGCTGAAAAAACATTATTTTTTGAGATAAAGGAATTTTTTATACGAGTTTTATCGAGAGTTTCTCCGCTGGTCCCGATAGGTGGCGAATTGATGTGGGTGGGATGACAGTATTTTGATGGTTTTGTATTTGTATAACTTTAAGAAGCGATTTTACAAGAGAGAAGAGGAAGGTTTGTGTGAGAAAAACTGAACGTAAGTTTTTTCGTTATTTTAAGAAGCAAATATTGCCTACGATTTCATGGATAGTTTTTATTTTTCTCTTTTATTTTGGTTTTAATCACGCTTCAGGATAAAGAAAATAGTTTTGAAACCGGTTTCGAATAATTGAATACAGCGCTATCCATTTATATTCATTAGCAGGGCTGTACGCAGGGGGGAGGGTTAACACCCCCCTCATTGGCTAAAAAAAAAGAAAAAGAAAACAATACATTGGAAGAGGCGAATGAGCGCTCATTTTCCACCTTGAGACGTTTATAAACGTATTTACGCTCCACTATGAGTGAAAACCGATTAAACGGTTTGAGCGCTCTAAATATTCATCGCGACATAGATGTGGAAATTGAAGAAATTACAGATCAATTTCTTTCGTCCCCAAGACGAATCGATTTATTGAGAAAATAATTACTTAGCTGTGTATGATATATTATAATTTATATGGTAATCAAGTTCTAATGAAAGTAACACTTTTCAAAATTTACAAAACAAGTTGTGGGGGCGAGCCCCCACATCCCCACCTTCGGACCTTTTTAACCTCTATCCCTCCTAAATCTTGAATATTCTTGGAAATTCTCAAAATTTAATAAATTTTTGTTTTTTATAAACTCATTAAATAACATTAAATGATACTAATTTATAGTGCTAAGTAATATTTCGAAATTTCAACAATACTTCAGATTCAGGGAGAAGAGGGGTGAAAGAGGGTCTGAAGTAGGGGGTGTCAAATTTTTTTATAAAATTTATTCGTTGAAATAGTATTTTAGGAACAATTTTCTTTGATTTTTTTTGGAAATACCAAAATATTGGGGTAGTTTTACGGGCAAGTAGCACCTTTTGTGCGTAATTAGAATTGATTTTCATTTCAGGATAAATACGAGTATTTTGTTCGCGAGAGTTTATTTGGGTGAATTTTAGCACCCCCTTCCCTCCTTCAAATCATTATGATTATATCTCTTTGAAAATGGTTTAACGAGCGAAAAAATTGTAAAAATGAAAAACGGAATTTAAATTCTAACATTATGTTCTTGAACTTTTGTTGGTACATTCGCCATATTTCACGTCTTTTTTCTACGTGCTACGTGTAAAACAATGCAAAATCGCGCCGTTTCAATTCCTCCTTACGATACAATCCTCCTCGTTAAACCAAGCTTAACACGTCTGCGCTGAATAATGTACCCGAAAACACGAGCCAAAAGCTCCGTATTAATTATTCATTTACTTATGCGAAAAATACACGTTAATCGTTCAAAACGAAAAACACCTCGAAACGAGAAAATTACGATATAGCGAAGCGCGAACACACCGAAAAAATCACCCCATCACGCATCCACCCTTCACCCCGCCTCGCGCAGTGGACGATAAATAATCCGCGACATTTCTAACGAGATCATAACACATCGCGGATTCTTTAATTATTTACCCGCGACAACCAGACGAATAAAAATAACGCCAAGTTTTTTTCGTTTCATTTTTCGCTCAATTCGCCCGAAGCACTTGTTGAATACGCTACAGTGTGTTGCGAAAGTTATCCCGGATTTTCGGACATTTTAAGTAATGATGAAAATCCACCAAAAATTGACGTCATTTGGATTAATCCGATAACAAGTAAAATTGGTAAATTTCAAGTTTGTGAAATTACGATGATATAATAAATTATTCAAATATACCTAAAATTATATGTAGGTATTCAATTCAAAAAATATTTCTATTTGAAATAGAATGAAAAATTTTCAATTACTTATTTGACCAAAATTTTATAAAAATTTTTAATGCATTTTTGAAATATTTATTAAATATTTAAAATTAGTACTGAAATATGAACAATGCAAGCTACCCCCTCCCCCTCATCATCTATCTTCTTAACACGTTTTATAAATACCTCTCTCTGACGTATGGTATAAATGAGGAGAGTGATAGATTCCGAGGGGGGGGGATTAATCGAAAAATGATGAAAATTCGTCATGTATATCAATTGTTTGAGTTTCGCGGATGCTGAGTCGAATTACTGCGTTATTTTCTCGATAAAATGAATTTTTTTCGAGTTATTAACAATTTAATGTGTATTTTTTTCAATTATTTATTAATTTAATTTAAATAGTTAAAAAATATTATTTTGAAAAAATAAAGTTACTTTATATTTTTAAATAATTTTTTATATTGAAAATATAATGTTTTATAAAATAAACTAATATAAAGATAAAATTTAAAATTTAATTTAAGTTAGAAGCTTAATTTTTTTATCTTACATCGTTGTTGAAGATCAAGTTGGTGTTATGTAAGATAATATCGAGACGTTATTTTTTCTCAATTTTTTAAATCATAACTCACCCCTCCCTCGAGGGCTACATTTTATGCATATATTTCACCTCCCACTGTAAATACGAATATAACTCGAACCCGAAGTGAAAATTGTAAACGAGCCGCTACCTTCGGATGACGAAATAGTTATACCTAAGGGACCCGAATCCTAGGTCCAATAATCTCGTCGTTTGGCAAAACTTGCCCGACAATTATTTGCGAGCGGATCGTAAAAATTTCCAATTCTTCGGTCGCCTTCTCGGAAATACGCAATCTCGGCCGTCGAAAAGGATGCGGAACACTCGAAGATGAATATAAAACTGCGTGGCGAAACGAACGCGCAATTTGGTTAATTTTCAAGCCGAAATCCTCCGGAGCATAATTACACGTACCTTTCTCTTCATTTACAAATACCTAATGAATTTTTCAAACAGACCTACTTAGAATATCTCCCCGTCGTTCTCGCCGCGGCCAAGTTACGTAGCTTTTCTGGGCTATTTATTCGATCCTTTATTTCCTCATTACGTCGTGAAGGGCTTGACCGACAAGGGGCAGAAAAACCCTCCATATGGATTACGCTCTGTCAAAAGCTACGAGCTGTTTGCCCCTCGTGCCGCCATTTTTTCAAACAAATGTCCGCCGGTGTAGCCGTAACGAATTAAAGCGCTTCGTTTCGCCCTTAATTGACGCAACGAGGAAAAAATTGGCGCGATTTACGCGGACAGCCTTTTTTTTCGGTGGAGTAATCCGATTAACGTGTTTTTTGCGTCGTAACTGAGGTCAGTACAAATCGAGGTAATGTTTTCGCGAAAAATTCACGCAATGAGGTACGAGGATATCGCGGATGATGCATACGTATGCATTTTTTTTTTCAACGCCTTACGTAGGTGTTTCATATATTATGTTGATTTACATGCGAATCCGCGTCTATGTGTGTATTACGTCTTATATACATAATAAACCTCGCAAACGTTGTTTCGCCCTGTCTACGCATACCGAACGTATATGCTAATTATAGAAACTTGGACTTGATTTCTGTGTGTATTTTTCACATCGAGCGAATTAAATTCCCTGTGTACTTCGCGGTAAAGGTATAAGTCGGCCACGCGATTCCTCGTGTTGTTTCGTGATGAAACAAACAAACCGCCTGTAGCTTTGAAAAATAAGTGTTGGTTGGGAAGCGCTTATGGAAGAGTTTAGGCGCTGCAGATCCAACGGGGTACTTTATTTTTCATTTTTTAATTGTGGGTTTTTGGGAACACATTAGTGAGAAATTGAGAAAGTAACGTCAAGGGTTCATAAAAATGGCGGTATTTTTGAATGTCAAAGAGCGATTTTTAATTAAGTGGATTTTAAAGCGTTTAAAAACGATTTGACAAAAAAATTGGTGATGAGTGAAACTGTTCATAAAAAAAATGCATGCTATTAGAGAGCATACAGGGTGTCTCGCAACCCATAGACCGCCTTCAAACCCATTATTTGGCTACCAAAACTATACAAGTTTTCGTATTTGCAGACCCAAGTTTTGAAGGGGCAAAGTTACCCTTCCGTTAGGTTGCTTTTTCAAAATGTCAATTTGCTATGAACTTTTCAGTAGAACTTTTTAAGCCCCATAAAATCAATCATGTTTATGTTTCGTCTAATTTCAAAATTTAAGGAGCCTCAGTAATTCAAAAATTTTTAACTCCTTCAATTTTCAAACTAGACAAAATTTTTCACACTCCTTTGTCATTTGAATTTTCAAGGCCTACAAAATGGAACAATAACGTTTTATCTAGCCACAAAATTGAAGGAGTTGAAAACATTTAAATAATGATCAGAGAAAAAAATTGAAAAAATAGTTGTAACTTCTTCAGCTTTGAAGTAAGGTAAAACGTTGATGTTTCATTTCGTAGGCCTTGAAAATTCAATTAAAAACGAACTGTAGCAAATTTTGTCTAACTTCAAAATTCAAGGAATTATAAATTTTCAAATTATTGTAGCTCCTTCAACTTTAGTGTTAGATGAAACATGAACATGATTGATTTTATGGGACTTAAAAAGTTCCAAGTAAAGTTTATTCATTCACATTTCCAACTAAGTTACGGTGCTCTGAAGAAACAACCATTATAAGAGCATAACCTTCCCCTTCAAGAATTAAGGCCAACAAACATACATACACTTGTACAGTTTTAGTAGTTGCATCATGGATTTGAAGGTGGTGCACAGGTTGCGGAACACCCTGTACAGTTTCTATTGAGTGATTTTGCGTTGTCTTGGCGCTAAGTGAAGAAAAATTGATAAATGAAAAATATCAAAATTGAAAAATGAAATAGGAATATCAATATACGAATAATATATATCGTTAGAAATAGACTTGAAATAACAAAATATTGAGCTCGATGTATCAGCATTTAAATATTCGTTTCTATATGGCAAATTTGGAGGCAGAGGAGGAGGGGTAGACTTACAAAAACTCCAAAATTATCATTCAGGAAGAATAACCGCTGGATGTAGGATGTAGCACCGAGGAAAAAGGTATTCGTCAGTAACGCTGCATTTGCAACATTCGAAACACGCTTGCTCACTGTCAGATATAAAGAGGGGAGAAATATGACTCTAATAAACAGGGCCGTACGCAGGATTTGCGTAAGGGGGGGGGGGTTCACAAGTTGGAAAAATTTAATATACATTTTTATTTTATAAATCGTATAACCATTCGTCGCATTTAAATATTTACGTCTCGTATGTCAAAAAACTATACAGGAACGCACTCACCCATTGATAGATTCCAGTCTCCAGCAATCGATTATTCTCGCGAAAAATCACAAATTACACACACGAGAAGCGTAAAAAACTATACAGGAACGCACTCACCCATTGATAGATTCCAGTCTCCAGCAATCGATTATTCTCGCGAAAAATCACAAATTACACACACGAGAAGCGTAAAAAACTATACAGGAACGCACTCACCCATTGATAGATTCCAGTCTCCAGCAATCGATTATTGTCGCGAAAAATCACAAATTACACACACGAAAAGCGTAAAAAACTATACAGGAACGCACTCACCCATTGATAGACTCCAGTCTCCAGCAATCGATTATTCTCGCGAAAAATCACAAATTACACACACGAGAAGCGTATTAAGCACGAAAATCAAATCACGAATGAACAAGATTTATTGAAACGATCCATCCTCTGCGATGCTCGAAATTAAAATGCGATAACGGAGAATAACCAGAATATAATACTAAATCTTTCTTATCTTCGTTACTCTGCTTCTTTTATTGTTAAAATTAACCTAAGTTCAAACACGAATAGACGATTTCTTTTTTTCGATAAAAATATGCTCAAGTTCGAGCAGGCTTTTATTTCGTCGCAGGCAAAAAGCAAACCAGTGGTTTCTAAATTAACAATCGGAATTATCTATGTAGACTTCAGGTAATGAGAAGGATAATGTAGATTAATAACGTGATCGATTTGTTCCAATGATGAAGACATTTAGTAACATAGAAATTAATTTTTTTAATACTCGAAAATAATGTGTACAATTAAATATGAAAAATTGCTCAAAAATACAGTAAAAAGTAGCAAAAAATAGCCCCCCAAAAAAATGAAAAATTGAGAAAAAAATCTACGTATACATGGAAAATCGACAGAGCTATTTACCAACAAATTGATTCAAGTTTCAGTTCCTCCCTATGATCCTCATGACGTCACTGATGAATTCCGATTTATTCCGTTTATAATTTCCAGATATTTTTCAACGGTTACGTAGTCGCTGATAAATAAAATTGAGCTCATGACGTCACAAACCAATTCCAATTTAACGTACGATAAACCAGTATTTTTTATTCGTTGATTTTTTACACGATTTTTTCAATTTGTTAGACGGATTTTCAATAGGGCTGCCAATTTGAATCAATCGATCGATTAATCGATTAATTTTTATGAAAAATTTACTTGATCATACAAATCGAATAACTAATCGAGTCGATTGATCGATAAATTTACCATAAATTACCACCGTTTTACCAAAATTACTGTAAATTACCCCAATTCCACCAAAGAATACTACAAATTATCACAGCTTCATTAAAATTCACCTTAGATTATCACAATTTTACCAAAATTTACCTCAATTACCGTAGATTACTACGATTTTACCAAAAGCCATCACCAATTATCACCACTTTACCTAAATTCACCGTAAATTAACAAAACTTTTTCAAAACTTATCACAAATTACTACAATTTTACCAAAAATACCAAAAATTACCACGTATTTACCTGAATTTACCATAAATTACTACTACTTTACCGAAATTTACTGGAAATTACCATCATTTTACTGCACTTTACAGTAAATTTTCATAATTTTAACAAAATTTTCCATTATAATACAATTTACAATATGTAATTTACCAACGATTATACCAATATTTTGTCGTAAATTACATCGGTATTCACATTGCATTACCGTTATTTTGTAGAAATTTACAGTAATTTATGGTAATTCTACAGACTTAAAATTTTTACGGTAATTTACAGTAAATACAGAATTACTTGTAAGCGAAAATTACACGTAATTTACGGTAAATAAATCATGAGTGATTCAATCGAGTTCATCGAATCGGTTTGAATTGATTGAGTTAAATCAAGTCGAATAATCGATTACTCAACTTGAAATCGAGTTAGATCAATTTGATCAATTGAACATTACAAGTAACAAAAAATTATATCAAAAATAATGCATTTTTTTACGATAAATTGTAAGAATTCCCATTTTTTCTATTTCGCTATGGCAATTTTTCAGTTGTTCATTTTGACGATATTTCAAAATTCGAATTCTGTGGTTGTAAAAAACAGAAATCGACCATCCTCCCTCCCCCCAGAAAAATTCTGGCACCTACACCGATCCCAAATTTTCTAAAACCCTCCTAAATCTCGGCTAAACAAACAACGCCAACGTCATCAAATCTACTGGAAAACTTTAGTGAAACCATAATACAGAAAATTTATCAAATTTTCGTTTTCTGCGATGACGACGACATAAATTCACAATGAAATCGAACCGATGACGTAATTCATCGGCCCCCACAATGAAATTCTATTGCGTTAAATAAACGTTAATTTCATTGCGTTGAAAAAATACCTCAAAAATCACTAAAACCCATCGAATAATACATAAAAAAAATAATCACCTTCTACTCGTATCAATTCCGCCATCATAACTGATCTCAACCAAATCCTTATTCTCGATTTCTGCACAGACAAACTTCCGCGTTAAATACGAACCAGACACCACGCACGTTGGTTCAACATCCTCGCGTTAATTTGCACCGCCGAATCACGCCGGATAAGGCAATTATCACACCGTAGATTTCATTTCGTCGAAGAAATCTTAGAAATTAGCGACACGACATAGAAAATGGAGAAAACGACGACGAAGATGCTACGATATCAGCACGAACAAACACCAGAGATCGAATGGTGGCAATGAGAAAAAACACTCTAATTTAAATTAACACACGTAGGTGATGTTTTGCGGCTACGTAGAAAGGTGATACATACCAGCACTCATGGCTTTTGGGTAATTGCAAAAGTCACACAGTTTTATTTTCTACCTCGAGCGAAGTTTCACGGAAAACTTTCGCGAACGCGTTCGCCTCTCGGATACGAACCGCGACAGTGGAATTTTCGCACGAACTCACTTCCGGAACCTCACAACCACAAGGCGATAACTCAATTCGAATTATACCGAGTAACCAAATCACGCCATCTAATAACATGCACTTTTCGCAACGTTTCGTTATACGCGTCACAAATCAGCTGCGAAAAATTCACTCTCCGGTCGTCGCGTGACGTAGGAAGAGGGGACTTGAGAAAAAAGAGGAAGAAAAAATACACAAAAAACTATCTCAACTCCGCCGCGTCTGATACACTTGCCAAAAAAAATTACATATTGAAAATATTTCGTCGACACGATGAAGGCAGCTGGTCATGCGCCATCGTCTATGATTTCTTGGCAGATTCTCCACATGCTCCATCCTCGTAATGTACCAATATCACACACGTACATGTGTATATAGGTATCCGCGCGTAATACCGCGTAATCCGTAATTTTTAATCGTCGCAATAACCCTGCTAGAAAATCATATCGCGTAGGAGCATCGCGAAGCGAAGGAGGGTTCCGATGTAGACGTCGAGATGATGTGCTGCGTTCAGCAACGTCGGCGGCGCTGCGTCTGCGTAAAAGCTCGTCGACGAGTTCGAGGTCGAGGTTAAATGCTGGCCGAAAATCAAGGTAAAGGATAACGCGTACGGGTATCAACCTGTTATATGTTGCCGGCTCGTCGACCTGTTTATCGAATGCTGAAGTGAGATTAGATAATAGTTGTAGTATCATGGTATCTTACGAGTATACTAAAAAGAAACGTAAATTGGGTATTGTTTTTGGGGGTTTTCTCGTTCTAGGGAAAAGGACGCGGGGGTGCTTGAAATGAGGGCTGAGATGGGGCTTGACGTAACGTGTAATTTGCCAGAAGGTGTGAAATAGCGAGAAAGGAGAATTCTCATCGATGTTTTCATGTGTGGAGAAATACATCGAGACGGGGAGCGAGATCTTGGGATGTTTCCGCGAGCAACTTGATACAGCTTTGAAAATTGGGTAGAGTGCGTGACAAAATTTTGAAAAAAATTGATCAAGAAATGCCAAGAAAATGATCTTTTTGAGAATTTCCTCTTGTAGCGCTTGCAGTTTTCAAATTCGGCAAAAATAGGTCATAATGTATTTGTATTTTATAGAGCTCCAACAAGATGTTAAAAAGTTATTATAACTCATTTTTGCATAGCTTCAATATTGAAGGCGTCGCGCGCCGATATTTACTGCCAAAAAGTTAGATTATGCAACCTGCATAGCTCCTGGTGCCTTGAAAAAGCACCCGAGACGCCGCCACTTATACACGACCGCGAGGTAATTTGCATATGCGATGTTTCTGCAGGGATAAATTGAAGGGGTTATCTGTGCTGCAAAATACAGATGTTATTTCAAACAGAATGAGAAAATGATGGCTAAACGTGTTCAAAGCGATAAGTATATTTAGGAGTTGTCGTTTTGTTGCCTATCTCGTAACGTTCTGTTTATCTAGGCTCTACTCTTCCATTCAAAGGTGGGTTTTCTTTATGCCCTGAAATTGTATAATTTTTAAAAATGGGTCTTTTATTTTTAGGATTTTTTCTTGGTTGACTGAAGGAACGCCTCAGCTATTTTTATAATTAAAAACAGGCATATCTATCTTATTTCGGTACAGTTTTCTTGACAACCCCCTCCCCTTTGCTCTTTGTACCACAATTCAATAGGATATTTCCGGATTAATTATTTCGCCGGAATGATTCCGACAAAGAAGAAGCTTTAAAGAGAGCATTTTGCTTATCGAAGATGTCCCGTAATGAAAAGCTACTTATTTTGCGATTAACTTCGTTCGATGACGGTTCCTTATCTGTCGTCCGCGAGCTTTTTCCCGTCGTTTTGATTAATTCCGGATGCGGTCACGATAAATGGCGTGCTCTGCTCGGTGACGTATACGATACGTATAGTATAATCTTCTCGTTTATCAGGAGTAAATAACGAGACTGGGTGGATGTGGTCGATAGAGCGAGATTTTTTTTTATCTTGGAGTGCTTTTGATGAAATAGGTTTCTGTAACGTGAAAGATCTCGTGGTTGGTGGAATTTCTGTAGGTAGGTTTTTACCTTGGAGGGGGGATTCATGGGCCCTCGGAAAGTAAATTTAGACTTTTCAACTTGGAAGTGTAACCGATGTCGGTGGATTTGGTTTCTTATTCGAGATTAAAATAATTTATTTTTTGGGAGGGTCCATGAAAAACTGGACATCTGGTATATTGAATGGTTATTGATTTTTTTGGATTTTTTTAATTTTTAGAAATGCTCCAAAAAGCTTGGAAATACGATTACACCGATGAAAATTGGTTCGTGTAGAATTCGATTATTCATGTTTCTTAAGAATTCCAGGTGAATATCAGAGCATGAGACTCTTAATCTCAGGGTCGTGGGTTCGGGCCCCACGTTGGGCGCCATTTTAATAATATGTGGTGTCAGTTTTGGCTTATATAGAATAAGTCGACACACATATTATCGGGCCGTCACGCTGAGACGGTCCTTTTAAAACAGAGTATGAGAATCTCGATAAAGGTTGTGGGGCACCCGATGGAGGCAGCAGCGTCTTAAAACACATAATACAAAAAGAATTTGGGCTGCCGTCCTCAGGATTTAATTTAGAAGCTCCAGCATGGCTGCTGGATCATCCCACGGGGGATGATGACCAAATAGGTTAGGGTCGGAAAATGAAAACAAGGGAGGCTGTTTAGCCTAACAAACTTCTATATTTAATTATACGACGAAACAAAAACGATCTTAATAATAATCAAAAATAAATCAGCCTATATGGCTTTTAAAACATAATAACTATAATTACTAAATAAACGAAATAAAAACTTATCTTATTGGTCTAATTGAAGATGGCTCCTTTGACGCCGCCCACTTGCACAATTCGCGAATTAATATAAAAACGAAATAAAACAATCGCACGAAAAAAAAAAGATCAAAAATTAATTATTATTAATTAATACATTTTTGTTACTATTTTTATAGGGAAAATCATAATATGGAAAATAGGAAAACCGAAAATAGGAGACTACGTCTTATTACTTCAAAAGCCAAGAACGCAGTCGTCTGCCACATACGTGGCAGACTCCCACGTAGGGTCGGAGCACAACCGGTTCGCCGGTGGTGCACTCTCACGACGCCGAAAGAGACAGAGTTGGGTAGGTCTAACAACCTACTCAACTCTGTGTAAATTTTAGTTTTTAATTAGTTACCGAAGATTTTTTAAAATTTCCATAAGACCCCCTGATTTTGATACCACATATATGCCCCCCCCGGAAAAGAAAACTTCTTACAAGTTTTCTTCCTCCGGCAGGACAGCACGTGGACCAAAATCAGGGTCCGGGCCGAAAGATAAATTTTGAGAAGATGAATTTTGGTAGTGCACCACCGACCAAACGGCTGTGCTATTTTTAGGATGTTTTGTTTTATTTTTTTTTTTTTCGTTTAAAAGTTATACCGAAGTTGTCAATCGATATTGATTAAATTTCGAATTTAGATGTTTTTGATTATTTACTATTTTGTTAGGAATTTACAGTTAGGTTAGTTAGTTTTTAGGGTATTATTATTATTTTTGAAAAAATGTTTTTTTAGAATAAAATTTATTATTATAATTTTGCTTTATAGTATTATTTTTCTTTGTTCATAAAAGATTAACGTTCGAACATATGTGTCAGCCATGTCGGCCTTGATTAGAGCCCAAGTGCCATCTCCGTCTATGTAAAAAAAAATAAAGAAAACGAACACAATAAAATAATAAAATAGGATCTATGGCACCTTGCCTGGAAAGTTTAAAAAAAAACAAAAACAATAATAGGAACTGTTTCCAATAACGTTGGAATACTTTTAAAAAAAAAAACTAAAAAAAAAATGAAAATACAATAACAGTAAAAAGGAAACTTTCAAAACTTTCAAAAAGCGTAGCCATACCGGCTAAAATATTATATACAAAAGAAAATAAAAATAACAAATAAAAATGACACGTCTTTGTGATTAATTCTAAATAATAATATTTACATCTTAATAATACAATGATAAACTAATTTGACGCGTTTGGCCAACTCTAACAAGATCGCCGCCAATTACATCTTAACAACGGTAATTCGTCGAACTGCGAGCCCCTTGGCTACTGATTAGCGGATCCAATCCACGAATTGTGACCATTTGGGCGTTATGGACGCCTTGCCCGGATCTCCACGTCGCGACTCGTACGTCATCCGTCCAGCATTACGATCAATCTTTGCCTTATGAGCTGTTAGCCAGTCTTGGCCAATAACAAGTAGCGGTGCTTCCGGTGTCCACTGATCGATTATGAAACATTCCACCGTACAACTAATAGCACTATGTCGGAAATTAAAAATGTATCGGGCCTTCTTGTTTGATGTGGGCTGATGAGATTTTACCCAGTTGAGTATAAACAACGCTCTCCTGGCAGCCCCCTCTTCTACCCCTCCAATATAGGGCACGGTTCGGACATACTTCAAGGTACTTCCGGTGTCGGCCTGACCTTTGGCTACTAACGACTTCGGTAGGGAAGGATCTATGATAGCCTTAACCCTTATCCTATTCACATACAGCTCTGCCCCTACGGGCCCTCCATTGGCATCCACGGGTAACGATCGAAAAATGCGGATTTTCGAGTGCAGGTACAAGAAAGAGAGTTCATCTTCCGTAAAATGTTTAGCGTTGGTAGTAAACATTCTCAAACGTGAGCTCTGGGGCTCATTCAGCCCATCGGTTTTCAGTTTAGCCGAGTTGATAACACTATTTAATCGATCTTCGAGGCCCACAGGCTCTGATGTACGACTCGTCGATGGGATGGCTGTTTCACACGATTCTACCGAACTGCCTGACGTTTCCGATACCTCCGTGATGTCTGTCAGGACTTCCGCTGCGTCACTGGAGTCGGTCTCTATGTTATAACTTCTTGCTGTCGGTTTTTGCTCTATCTCAACGTGATATTTTTCGGCCAAGAATTGTACTGGCCCCTCAGCCATATTGACTTCACGATCGAACCGGGCGTAATCATAGAGACGGTCGACTTTAGCCTCAATTTCGTCAAGTTTCTGAAGCCTCTCCGATCGGGACACCATGTCACTGACCTCGTTAACCTTGGCCTCCAACGATGTGATCTTCCTTTCCAACGACCCTACGGCTGATTTGATATCGCCTAATACCATGTAGATTCCGGCTATCGTCCCCTGCATAGGACCACTGCCGCTCGTTAATGGAGCTGCTTCCAACCTCTCCTCCATGGTAGGTTCGTTGTGAGTCGCCTTTGGTTTCGATTTGTTTTTCTTTTTTAGTAACGGTCCGACTGAAATAAACTACAATACAAGAAACGTTAGTTGGCTTAGATGGATAGCCAACTCTCACAGCCTTAAATTTCGAACATTTGCCCTAACAACTTTCTCGGGATTTGCCTTCAAGACGAGTTCATAATAATTCGGAAATATTTCCCTTTTTACAGTATACGGGCCTACAAACTTTGGGGCTAATTTCGAACTAAACCTATTCGCGAGACTTGACAGATAGTTCGTCTTGATAAAGACGGTTTGTCCTACAGCTAGCTTAACGTTCGACCTACGCGAGCTGTATAGTTGTCTTAATTTTAGGCTCCTCTTTAAATTTCGTCGAGTTTCGGCCAATACGGCCTCATAGCTAAACGGTTTGGCGTCGAACTTTGCCATCGCTTCATCAACCTTGTCGAGATGTTGAACTCCTTTCATGACTTCTGATGGAATTGTCTTCGTAGTCGTGTTTTCTATCGTGTTTATCTTCGTTTCGATCGCTGGCAAAAGGTTCGGCCACTTCGTCTGCTTGCCATCACATCCCAGTCTGATGGAAGCGGCTAACCCAGACATAACCCGTTCGGCTGGGTTTGACGACGGCGTATAGGTGGCGGTGTATTGGAGCTTGATCTTGAGTTTATTAGCATTCTCCCGCCAGATGTTAGCCCGAAAGGCTGGACCATTATCGGAGGTAAGTATGGATGGACGGCCGAATTCTTCAATCCATCGCTTGAGGCAGCTTATAGCGGCTACCGATGTCGCACCTTTGGTCGCGTATAAACGGACGAACTTGGAAAACTGGTCTTGGAAAACCAGAACATTTTTTACTCCGAAACGACCCGTGGGCAATGGGCCGAAGTAGTCAATGGCCACATGTTGGTTCGGCTCCGTTGGTAGTTCACGATGTAAAGAACCGCGTATCGTGTGTCCATTCTTCGCGATCTTGCATTCGACACAATCTTCAACGTATTTTTGAATTTGGCTTACCAGGCCAGGCCAATCAAAATGCCTTCTAACTAGAGTTACTAATCGCGTTATCCCACAATGGAGGTATTGATGATGGTAATAGTGAATTAACCGGTTTCGAATCCTGAATGGCGCAAAGACTCGCATCACGTCGTCACTACCTCTCCATTGGTACAACTCATCCTCGCGTTTTATAAGCCTACTGGCTCGCCGTTTTCGTAATTGGGCTAATATCTTATCATTCGCCTGAAGTTCCAGTATCCGCTTCAAATCACGTCTCAGCGAAACATCCATGGTCGTTTGGAATACGTTGACCTCACAATCTCGATCACAGGCAAAATCCGGTGGATTTGGCTTCAACATAGCCTTATGGAATCTGGAAAGAGCGTCAGCTACTTGATTTTTGGCTCCCGCAATGTGCTTCATTTCAATGTCAAAGTTTTCGAAAAATAAAAGCCATCGGATCACACGAGGTGGTAGTGTGTCCTTGATCTTCATGAACGTTGCGGCGATATGGTCGGTATAGATGATGACCTTGTGGCCGAGCAAGAAATGTAAATTTTTGGCCAATGTATGAACAATAGCTAGTAACTCCAATTCCGTGATGGTGTAGTTCTTTTCATGCTTGTGGAGTGTTCGGCTTGAGAAAGTAATTGGTGTTGGCCTATCTTCATCATCAAGCTGGTAAATGGCCCCTCCGACTCCATTGATTGAAGCATCGCAAAATAAACAAAACGGCTTATTGAAGTCCGGATATGACTGCAACGTAACCATGGCCAAACTTGACTTGAGCTGCTCGAAAGCCTCTTCGCATTCGCGTGTCCACTGGAATTTCTTGGTTTGCTCCGTGAGCTCGTACAAAGGCTGCGACTTTTTAGCGATTTCCGGGATGAACTTTCGGTAGTAATTGATCATCCCCAAGAACGATTGGACTTCTTTTCGGCTTCGCGGTTGTGGATATTCTCGAATCCCTGCTACACGCTTTGGATCTGGTTTTAAGCCTTTACGGTTGATAATTAGGCCTAGGTACTTGGTTTCGTTCTTTCCCCATTGGCACTTCTTCTCGTTCAACGTCATATTTGCTTCTTCGATTTGGCTCAACACTTTATCGATATGGTTAAGATGATCTTGCCACGTCCGACTATAAACGAGGACGTCATCCACGTAGCAAATTGTGAACGTATCGGTATGAGCCAACACTATCTTCAAGGCTGCAATGAACGCTGGCATACTATCCTTGGTGCCATATGGTACTCTGGTGAATTGGTAGTGGCTTCCATCGTACGAGAATGCACACACTTCCTGCGACTCCCTGGCCAAAGGTATTTGAAGAAAGCCATTCGCGAAATCCAAGGACGTGAAAAAGTTAGTTCCTCCTAACATCGACGTGATCTCTTCCAGCTTCGGAACCTCATTCGCATGCATATGCAAATACGGGTTTAATGGGCGAAAATCACCACACGCTCTGGTCGTACCATTCGCTTTCGTTGCGTATACGAGTGCAACCCTATGGGGTGATTTTGACGGAATTATTATGCCCTCTTTTAGCCATTGGGCTATAATCGCATCTACTTCAGCTTTCTTAGCCATCGGCGGTGCTCTGTACTTCGTATGGATTAGCTCCGGCCTCTCCTTAAACCGGAATTGGTGAACATATTTTGAGCATCGGCCGATTTCGTCTCGGAATACTTTATTATGCTTGTTTAGCACACGACTCAGCTCACGGACTTGATCTTGAGTTAACGTGGTTTCGGCTAACTCGACCTGGACTGATGCAACACTAGCCTCGGGCCTCCTGATCAGACTCTGCGCCCGAGGCGCTCCCGAAAATTTGGTTTCGTTAGTTCGACATTCATAACTTCATCTTCATCTTGATTAGATGGGGCCAAACGAGCCTGTGCGATTCCCATCGCTGCATACCATTCACTAGAACACCCGAAGTCGGATTCTACCATGTTGATCTCGTTTTGCTCGTTACACAGGTAAGGTACAATCATACGTTCGGAGTTTCCTGGATAAGCCATCTTGATTTGTCGACGTGGGTGATGAATGTCGACCTTAAAATCGTCAAGGAAGGATCTGCCTAATAGGATTTTCGCATTTAGCCCCTGAATAACGGTTACGGGCGTCTCGCAGATCTTATTTTCTTCTTCTGGCACAGCGGCAAACTTGAAACGAAGTATAGCCGTAAAGGTTGGCTTGATCTTAGCCTTTCCAGTGGCTTGACGGAATGTTTTGCCGCTCCCTCGACACGGTATCACTGAAGTAATTGCTCTGGCGTTTTTCTTCAGCAACTCTTCGAAGTATTCCTCTTGAATTAACACGTGACTTGCCCCGCTATCGATTAGAGCGAGCTGATTTTGGCCACCGATCTCCAACGTTATCTCGGGGCGAGCATCTACACTTTGCAGCTTCCGTATAGCCTTTTTGGCACAGTCATCTTCTTCGATATCGTCCGCGAACGTAGCAATCAGACAATCTTGCTCAATAGTTGTATCTTCTTCAGATGCAGATTCCAACTGAACTATGTCTTCTACGGCAAAAACATCTTCATCGATCTCAGACGGCTGGATGGCTTCTTCATTGAACATATTGGCTACTGGTTGTGGTCCAGTCGGTTGTTGCTTGACCAAATACATTAAATATCTACGTAGGCCAAATTCGACAGCCTCATTTCCCTTCTGGCTCCAGTGTAGGCGGTCGGGCCTTCCATCCGGAGTTAGACGCTGATATAACGGTAGTTTTGGATCGTATAACACTCTACCCTCGTGGACGTACTTCCATTCTTTAACATCGCGAAACTTGGGGTCGCTCGTACGCTGCGTGAATTTACGGAATATGCCAAAGACTCGTACAATCGTTTTGTAGGCGCGGGATTCCATCCATATACTCGTGTTTATTTCTTCAAGATTTCGCCAGTAATTCTTATTCTGGTCCAGTGCGGGGGATATGTTGAAAAGTATCACCGTTGTAAGACTTGGATTACCTTGGATTATTATCTTGA
>QBDW01001965.1:0-37062 GCA_003261595.1 Maconellicoccus hirsutus
TATGAAATTATGGAGATTTTTTCCATCAAATTTTAATTTCCCCATAATTGATTCATACATCTTCTGAAAAAATTAAAAAATTCTGATGCAAATCGAATCTACACCGAATACTCTAAAAATGAATTAAATGAGTTGGTATCGAGTCAGAAAATAATTTCAAAAGCTTTCATTAATTCTTCTTCTAAAATGTCACATTAAAACTCTGGTCAATTCCCCAAAAATCAAAAATATCAACACAAGTAATAAAAATTTGTTAATGCGAATTTTTCAACCCAATTTTTTCGAAAATCTGACATTCGCTAAATTCCAACTCAGCCATCTGGAAAAATTCCCTCGCATTTATTGTTACGTATAATCTCACTAAACCTGAAGAAATTATCACCAAATGAATTTCCAAAATGCTCAAAATTATACCATAAAATTTCCTCATAAAAATCGTCATCAAGCATCGCCTAAGCATAAAAATCAGGGCAACCTTTCGTACAAACATCAGGTACAGGTCAATGTCCATAATTTAAACGAATTAATTCGCCTTCGAATTAACCAATGCAACCAAACTTTTACCAAAAATACGACTCAACAATATTTTGAAATTTTACCCTTTTAAAAAATAAATAAATAAATCAAACACGAAAAATACTCTAAATTCGATCGCAAAATACTCCCACACCGACTCCGCGAGTACCCAACACGATTCCACTTTTGACCTCGTTCAAGCATCTTGAAAATTGTCTCATTACCCGAGATCTAATCAAATACCAACATTATCGCCGTCGAAACGAAGTAAAAAAGCCTTCCGAAAAATCTCATCTCCTAAATTAACCACAAATTGCCATTTTTCTCCACTTTTCCGTTCGTTTATCGCTTTAAACGTTAATATTTTCAAGAGCATCCATCGTGACGCGAATACATAGCGGTACCATCATTAAAACCGGAAGCTCGTACGCACAAAGTAGGTAAATAGATAAACATTCTTGCAGCCGATGATAACCACACCAAACAAAGAATTCCAGGACTCGAGTATACCAACTCGATTCCGCAAAACATGCTCGCTCCGATTCTTGAAAACGAAGCAAAAACGAAAAAAATCACCATCTGTAACACTCGACCTTCATCTGTCATGTTGCAAAAAAAAAATATGAAAAAATTCCGGTGGCAAATTTCTATTCATCTTCTCGAAGCTGATTGAACATTTCGCAACATCTCGTATACACGTCGAGTAATCGATTAATATTTCGATGTTGCATAACGTACAAAAGATTTCTTCGCTGTTGGAGGAAATGGCGAGAATAAAGGAGAAGAAAAATGACATACTCGCCGGGGCCTATTAATGTCGTATGCGTTAACAAACAACACTATACTCAGCCAATTATTGAACATTAACGTTCACCGGTTTAGTAATCTCATTGTCTATATGTACAAATATTCTCTCGCGGGCTTCATTATAGAAATCTACCTGCAAATGATGCAAATTACAACGCGACGCATTTTCCAAAATCACGCACACCTTGGCTTCTCGAGCCGGATATAATTAATAGCATCGCGCCAACAATACCGCGAACAACCCTTAACACGTGTACTTTCATTTATACGGATACGATAAACGCTTGAAATTCTTTCATACCGTATTCATCACTCAAAACACATGAACCAACATCGGACTCCTTTACGATGGCCTACATGTCTATTCAAACCTATCCACGCCATTATACCATTTATCTCTTTTACTAGGTATTTATAACCGTGCGAGTGTAATTTCACGAAGCGCATTTTTCGTACATATCGTATTTTCCGCCGACAAAGTTCCTCCGCCTTATGGACGCGCGACCATTTTGTTTACAAAGCGCCAACTCGTTTACATTCCTTCTTCGAAACTCTGGCTCATTCGATAAAGCTTTCCGAAATATCAACGACGAATGAGAGTTGTCGACGTGTGGCTACATCACTCAAGGATAGAAACCTCTTCATTTCGTACGTAAATCGTCCTCAGGGTGTGACCGCAATGCGTCAAATAACACTGAACGCAATTGCAAAGGCGAATCACCCTTTCGTTGGTCATTTCCCGAAATTTATCAAGTTTACGAATCGATGATTTCTGGCTTATCGCACATGAACTCGAAAATTTAGACTAAAAATGATTCATCGCAAGATGAATTACCACCGTCACGTATGATACATCACGAACATTTTCTGAATCACATTCGCCAAAAAATTATGAATAATTGGGAATTAAAAAAAAATTCTATTCGTATTTAAAATTCAAGCTTTCGGAATGACTCGACATTAATATTCGTAAATTGATTGATTTCAACGAAAAACTACTTAAATTGGAATTACTTTTTTATAAAAGCGGAAAATAAATAATAATCAAAAATATTGATAATTTTGGTAAAGACGATAATTATTTACACTTTTTTAGAAAAATCATGAGTTTGAATAAAATTCACTGGAAATATACGTCAATGACTTGATGAATTTCAGTATCATGATCGCGTTATTAAAGCATTTTCTATCCAAAGCAAAAATTTGTTGTCCTCTTTTCAAGGAGACCGGGGTGGATGGGGGGGGGAGTTGTAGAAAGAGACAGTCAACTCAGTCAACTTTAAACAAATTCATTGTACAATATTTTTGCAACCATTCAATTCTTGACTTTTTGATTTAGTCGAGGTAAAGATCACTTTCTGAATTCAAAAATAAAATTTTATCAGAAACTATTTTTAAATTACACAATATTGGTAGCCGATAATTCGTGCCCCCCTCCCTCCTCGCTCCACGTTGTTTCTTTTAAAAATTTCACCTCCCAAATTTTAGCCATTAAATGCAACCGCCTGGACTTCTCTATACTCAAATTTTCCTCATTTCTTCTAATTTCTTGACGAATTTTTCACTTTTTTAAAGCAATATTGATTTATTCTTCAATTTTTTCCAAAAGAAAATTACCAAAAAGTAGCAAAAATTTTTATCGTAATTCTAAAAATATAAGACTCAAATTTTCCTCATTTTTCCTAATCTTTTCATGTATTTTTAAGAGTTTTTTACGCAATATTGAATTACTTTTAATTTTTTTCAAAAAAAAAAATTATCAAAAAATAGCAAAAATTTTCATTTCCCAAAAATTTTTTAAAATTACGAACACAAAAAAACTGGGGTAATGAATAAAAATTAAAAAAAAAATTAAGAACTTCGACAAAGCTGTAATAAACTTGAATTTTTTTCAAGTCGTACAATCTGATATTAAAACATAGGCATCAATTCGTAATAAAAATTGATTATGACGTCATTAAGTTAGTCCAATTTGACTTCTGGTAAGAAAAATTCCTTTTATAGTTTAAATCCCAAAATCGTTCGTTTTTCTATTCCTCTTAATTATGAATTTTCAATTCCTGCCCCTCTTACAACTATAATTTATTTTTTCTAAAATAACGATTATAAGACTTCGATCATGCAAAGTTTTCAATGCGGTCCAAATTGTAAGGAAAAGTTATTCTCCCCTCTTCCCCTCCTTCTCCCAACATAAAACCTGAACAAAGTTGAAAATAACTTCAACAAGGAAGTATTTTAGTTTTTCAAAAATATTAATCAATGGAATACAAATCATTGCCTTTGACATTTCACTGCAAAAAATCAAAAAATTCAAAAAAAAAGAAAATAGTAAGCAAAAAACACACCTCAATTAAACCAAAAACAACCATGACCACTTACTCTAATTTTCTAATTACTGAATTTGTTTAAAAAATGCAAAAAATGCGCCCCCTCCCCCGCATCATACATTTTTTATAATCTCCGAGCCAAAAAAAAACTCGACGTAAAATTCAATCCATCAATTTCACCTTCCCTGCCCATCTCAAGCACCACAAAATCCTACAGGTACGTCACCTCCGAACCCGTGAAATTCCTCAGCAACCGAACCACTTCCATTAAAGGTATCCTCAAACTCCATCCATCAGATTTTCAACGCTTCGCGCTCTCACATCCTAAAACAATTTCACACTCGAACCACAAATCCGCCACGTACAAGTCGAAGAATTCCACAACCCCAAGCTCCGTACGAAATTCCTCGATAATCTCCACGAGCTCGTAGCTTTGCGCAATCGATTAATTACGATATCGTTTACTCGCGTTCAACACATATCGCAAATTTTAATTAATATTCATCGACGAAATTTCGAAAACAAAGCGTAATTAAGCACGAATAAATTTTCACAACGACATACACCAGTTTCCATGCACAGACGTGTTGAAACCTTAAAAATAATTTTTCAAAGGTACACCGACCATTTCTCCCGCGTGTCAAAACCGGTCCGCGCGTTCGACATCGCGAGAGTATAAGAAGAAAGGAAACACGAACAGGTTCGTCTCCACTTCCATAGGTAGAAAAGTAAAATAAAAAAAAAAGTAAAAGAAGTAGTGGAGTTATACATTCGTGTAGGCAGCACACCCGTACGTCATGGTATAGTATCTTGATTCCAAGAGCTTGCAGGTTTGTGGAATATTAAATCGTCAGAGGTCGAGCCACAGTAACGCGTCCAGCAAACCGTGTGTGTATGTGTTATTTTTAATCATCGCGTTCCGCTAATAAAATCTCCGCGTTTTAGTGCGATTTTCCGTATTTTTTTGCGCATTTTCAAATGTAAACAAAATTATTAAAATGCGAAAAAAAAATTCCCCATTAACATGACCCGACACGCGTTCGAGTAATTCGTTTTAATAATTCGTGCGCCGCCGTCGAGTTATTCATTTTCGGTGATTTTTTTCCTCCTCTTATATCCTTATCGCGTTGGTTTTCGCTTCTAAGTAGTTGCGCGTTTGTAAACATCGTGTTCTGTATATGAAAATGGGCGAGTTTTTTCACCTCTGCTTCGTCGTTTGTTTATGTTTAACGCGATCTGTGTACAGCGATGAGATCACAACGGCGAAATGTCAACCCGGCGCAGCATCCGATTGTCTAAATGGTACGTACATTTACGTGTATATCCGTCACCATGCATTACGTAATTTAACCAATCATCCCGGGCCGTATTTACGAAATTCCACCAATTTTGGCTTTCACCGATTCACAAACGCAGCCACGTAATACGTCATCGGCGTGAAAAAACCTCGAACAGGGTCACAGGCGTGTTTACCGGTTACCAAAGCCTCTATAGTTTTTCTCTGGAAGATAGCCATCTACAAGAGATGACTTCCTGCAACAATTCACTCCATCTTTCACGACCTTCTACGAGCGTCCACAGCGTTAGATCGTAAATTCGCCCAGCGCTTCTTGTCCAAGCGCTAAAACACCTAAACCATCGAGGAAACATTCAGAACACGCATCGGGATCACTCCGAATGGTTGAAAAAGACTGCTAAAAAAAAACCCAGAACATTCGTAGACACCGGACGACCTTAAATCGCGGTGATTTTTCACCATTGACTCACGCCATCGATTGAAATTTCGCGCTTCGTTTATCGACTAATGGCCAAAAAAAAAATACCTCACTTATTTACCAAATTCCAATAAACCGGCGTACAGCTAAAATAAACATCGTAATTTTCGATCAATTTATCAAAAAATTTACACGTTGAAAAACAACAACTTGTCTGTACTCGACAAATAATATTTTATCCTCTTCAAACAGTAGCTATCGCATCTATCACCATCACGATGACGCTACAAATCATCGAAATAATCGTAAATCGCGCAATTTCACCGTGAAACTCGTCGAAACGCTTAATTGGAAATTCGAAAGAAAGTTGCGCTATTATATCGACGAATATTTCCATACATGCTAATACCCGCCATCTTCGTATTATTCGTCGAAATCGCGTCGTCGTAAAAATTAAACTCGTTAAGGACGCTCGGAACCTCCGAAGATCTCATTTTTTATATTTGTTGCCGTTCAGCACTATAATTAATTTTTTTTTCGACAAGATTACACTTGTACGCGCGTGTATGGAATATTAAAACATCAACCGCGATCGCCGCAGATATTGTTACCAGTCGATTCTCACATTTTAATTTCATTCGTGGGAAATTCGCGCTCATCATCGTTCGCGTATCGCGTTCATCTCTCTTGGATGCTTAGTCGTTAAAATTTATGCATATTAAAGCACGTATATGTCGAGTGGTTTCACTTTTATTCGTAATATTTTTCACTCTGCTGCGTTTCTACGACGCGCGATCGACAGATGCGATTTTTATCCAGGGTCCGAACGGTCAAGGAGAACGATTCGATGGATTTTTTGATCAGCGATATATCTGAAATTACTGTAATCGAGATGGGAACGTAAATAGGTGTATGAAGTTTATGTCCTCTTTTTTCTTATACGGATTTTTATTATTGTTTTTAAATTCGTATGTTTCGAAATATTTAAAATTACTAGTGTGATATTAATTACCGACCGATGATTCCGAAAATAGCGGTTCAATTTTTGCCATCAAGGATCAAAGTTCAAATTTGCCTTATTATCGAGTTCAAACGCGCACAATTGATTGTTTCTGCAAAGCAATTGATATCGTTCAGACGAAAAGGGCAATAACTTGGGCGTTGAACAATATGCAAATGAACGTTAGTCGATAAAGCGACAATTTTCGGTTTTTTACTGAATAACAACAAATGAAAGATTGAAAATTTCCTAAAAAATATAAAATAAACAATGAATAATTTAATTTTAATAGGGTAACTCAAGTGTATTTAAAACGCCTCTATTTAAAAAAATTAAAAACGTTTAAAAAATTGAGCCGGAAAAAAAATTTTTAATAAATTGAATTTGATAACATTATATTAATCGAAATATTATAATAAAATCATCAAAAAATCAATATTTTGATGAAAATTATTGAAATCAAAGAAGAAAAATTGAAATAACAAAGTAAATACACCAATATTGCAGCGTGAAAATTGAAATTGAAAAATCTAAACATTAAAATTGATACATTGCAATCACAACATCAAAAAACCAACATCGAAACACTGAAATCGATACATTGGAATCACAATATCAAAATTGAAAAGTCAATATTAAAATCTAAGAATGAAAATCGAAAGATTAAAATCGAATTTGAAAAATCGAAACATCGAAATCGGAATATTAAAATCAATACACTAAAATCACGATATCAGAATCGAAGTGAAGAACCAATATCGAAACATCGAAATCGAAGTATAATATCGATATTTAGAATCCCAATATCAGAATCAAAAAATCAACATCGAAGTTGAAAAATTGAAACATTAGAATCGAAAAATGGAAATCGAAATATTAAATCGACAAGTTGGAAATTGGAATTACAACATCAAAATCGAAATTGAAAAATCGAAACAACAATATCGAAATCGAAGAATGGAAATCGAAAGATTAAAATCGAAATTGAAAAATCGAAACATCGAAATCGCGGAATAGAAATCGAAATAATAAAATCGATGCACTAAAATCACAATATCGAAATCGGAATATTAAAATCAATACACTAAAATCACGATATCAGAATCGAAGAATCAATATCGAAACATCGAAATCGAACAATAAAATCGATATTTAGAATCCCAACATCAGAATCGAAAAATCAACATCGAAGTTGAAAAATTGAAACATTGGAATCGAAAAATGGAAATCGAAATATTAAATCGACAAGTTGGAAATTGGAATCACAATATCAAAATCGAAATTGAAAAATCGAAACATCAATATCGAAACCAAAGAACGGAGATCGAAATATTAAATCGACAAAGCGAAATTACAACGTTAAAATCGAAGAATCAAAATCGAATACTACAAATTGAAATGTTAAAGTCGATACACTGAAATCGCGATTTCAAAATCGAAAATCAATATCGAAATTGAAAAATCGAGAATTAAAATTGAAAATCGATAGATCGAAATCATTACATCGAAATCGAAGAGTCAATATCAAAATATCGAAATCACAGCATTAAAATTAAAAACGAAATTTCATAAACCGAATTATTAAAGTAAAACCCTCTGCGTCGAAATTTAAAAATCGTAAAGTCGAAATTTAAATCGAAATTTAAATCCGACATTGTCTCCCCCCCCTCCTTCCCTTATCATCTATCCCCTCTTCTTTTCGCACACGTGTTTTTGCTTTTTTGCGTTAATTTCGCATCGTACGGACTTACAAGAAACGTAATTACTGGACCACTGAACCCATTCTGGACTGCGATTAAAAAACAACCGTAATTACGCGACCAGGAAGAAACAAAATTAAAAACGATTTCATCGGCGATTGTGGATTTTTGTGTCAAGATCGATATCTGAGCCAATTAAACGTGTATTTTTCGCTCCCACTAAGGAAGCTTGTTTATGACGGCACTCCGAAGATTTCCGAAGTAACATTGCAATACAAACGGAAGGTATCGTAGGAAAAATCGTTGTGTTCGTTTCGATGGATGAACCAATAGAATGTGTAATTTAATTAAACGTTTCTAAATCGTAGGAAATTTCGTTCGAGATTCGTCGATATCGAAAATTCGCATCAGCCTACATTTCAACTTGTCTGGCAGATCGCTTCTTAGTATGCAAAATCAACAATCATCTTTACATCTTGGTGATAAAATTTCGCCAAATATATTTCTCACGGTACCGATAATTTTGGTTAATTTTCATAACACGACGAATCTCACAATCACGATAATACGTCGAAAATTTCGCGTCATTTTTCGGCGAAGAATCGCCCACTCGATACAGCTTTCGTGTTAATCCATCGTCAATGCGAATCGATAAAAAAAATTCACTTTCTTGCAATTATTAGTACATCTGTCATTCCGAGACTGTCAACGTGTACGTGTAATTTCGTGCACAATATAATTCGCTTTCTTCGTGTGTCCATCAAATACCGGTTCACCTTTCGCGGCTGACTGAACGAAACGTGGCGTTTTTTTTCGAGCATTTCGAACAAAAAAAAAACATTACAATTGAATTCTTACCGAAGATTCGACTTTAGAGCCCAACATAAAACGTCCATGACAAATCCGAGAATATCGAGCCATCTGTTGGCTTTTCCTTCCTGTGTCTACAGATGCTTTACCAATCGACGTCCTTGATTTAAGTTTTTTCCTCCGTATTGCCCTCGTTTCGTACCCATCGAAGCGTCCAAGCGGTAACGCATTCGACTTATCCGTCTCTCGCCGTCTCCGCGTTATCGGGAACAATAAAATCTATATAGATAATCTCGATGACCATCGCATGGGAATGGGACTCCGCGGACAACGTTTTCACCATAAGTAGGTTCTCTCTCTGATCTATTGTTGAACGAAATTTTCCCTCTTTGATTTTCCTCCACAAATTCCGCTCGAACATACGCGATATGTTTACGCGCCGAGCAACGTGTACCTTACGTACGACGTGAAACGCTCGGTGATAATTTATGATAAGCGTTTTTAATGATGTAACCGGTTGTAAAGTAACAGTGGCATTGCAACACACTGAGGGCGATGGGGTGTCAAACACGATAGAACCTGATTCTTTGTATTATTCATGTACCCACGGCTGTAATGAAAGTTTTCCATTTGTAAAAAAAAAAAAGACGCCGATGATTAATTTATTATCGAAAATGATAATGATGAAAAATATACATACAGCGCCATGTTTGCGTAATCGCGTTCACAACACGTCATCGAAGCGATGCCCAACTCGGCTCGATGACATTTTCGTATAAATTATGTTCGGTTTGTTGCCATTTTCAATATACAAAGATACACCAGTTGCTGGTATAATGCCAAGGCTCTCATGTCAATAATCGGACTTCGTATTACTCATAAAGAAATAATACCTCTTACCTTAATCGCCTTTCGCACAGACAGAGACATCCTTCACTCTGTAACAGAACATAAATCAGAATTAGAATGAATCGAAATCTCTTGCGTATTTATGCATATTATTATTATTATTATTATTATTATTATGTAAGGAAAATTTCCAATTCCCTCGTCAGCGTTTATTTTGCAGAAAAGCGAGTTCGCAGAAATACCTGCGTCGAAAAAATTATTTCGGGGAGAGAGGAGGCAGAGGGGTGGATTTTGCGATTTTTTTTCTTATATACAAAACACGGTGGATTCGATCAAAGTATCGAACTTGATCGTTTTTCGATTTAGTAGTGAAACAACAGGTATAAATGAATTTTCAAAAATGACCAATTTACATAGCGAATGAAACAAAAACCCTGTTATTGAGCGTGCCCTACATTTACAATGAATATCGTAAATTTTTCTAACATTTTTGGCACACTTTCATCTTCATAAAATTTATTCGGATGATTTTCAAAAATGACAGTCAAAACGTCACCTTCAAAACGACTGAAAATGAAAAATTGATCGATATTTTCTCATCGAGTACTTTGCATTTGTGTAAGTTCATTTTCTGGCAAATTAATATTGGGGCACAAGCAAAATAATACCTCTTTTTTCCGGTGTTTCAAATTTATCCATAAAAAATCATAAAAATTAATTTTTTGATGAATTTTTTTTGAAATTTTTTCAAATTTGTACGAAAAGCGAATGATTTTCAACGTTACATTTAAAAAGTTGTTACATTTTTCTAAACATCGAAAGAAAAAATTTAGTTAATTTTTACACGTTTAATTTACGAAGTTTTTTTTAACCTTCGTACATAATTCATAATACCTCCCCCCCCCCCGATCCATTTCTTGACAATTTTAAGTCGCAATTTGACCATCGATTTGTACTCAAAGACACATTATGAAGAAATTTCGCTGAAATGGCTATTTTTCAAGCCATCAATGTTTCAAGCATCCCCCACTCTTTTGTTACCTTTCGATTTAAAATTCATTTGAACGAAAAACGTGCTCAAAACGATTATCATCAAGTTTCATTTAAAACATTTTTCGATTTGATTCCCTCCCTCGACACAAATCCTCAATTTCTGACTAAAACTCCTTCGAATCTCGATACTTCCATTGCAGAAGCAAATGGTGAGCTCCTCACGAAACGATTTCAATTCGAAATTCACAACGTGTATTGAAATTCAAGTTAAATCGAAGATTCAGTTTCTGTCTCCTTTCCCCTCAATATAATAGTTCATCTACACAAAAATCTAAAATTTATGCAAAAAAAATACAGATTAATCCGATGAACCTTCTCATATGTCAAAATATTTTTAGCGATCATTATTAAATTGTTAATGATGAAAACCTATGGACATTTCAAGGAGGGCGGGGGACATGAAAACCTGAAGCAATGAAGCATTTGGCTACATCTTTTGTCTGAGAAATTTTCAAATTTGATGATAAGGTAAAGAGTTACGGTATTTCAAAAGACAGAAATGGCGGATCTTCGAGAAACCTTGAACTTGGAAAAAAATAGTACCGAAGTTAAAATACCTTCCTCGTGAGCATAAAATCGCACTACGAAGTAGTGGCTGTCTCGTGTTCACGCGTCGAGCCAAAATAATGTCTCGCGATGATTTACGAAACGAATAAGCGCGTGAGTACAGAAATCCCGCTGATACGTAGCGGGACGAGTTACGTTAACGAACGAACGAGCGATCATCAATTTCGATTATTTTCTTTAATTTTTTATTCGAAAAATATCAATTTTTTGGACATAACGTAGATGAAGAATTTTTTTCGTACTGTTTTGGGCATCGTATAAAAAAGGTCTTCAATTTTTTCCCGACAGGGTGCTTCAAAAATAATACTATACTACAAATTCGCAATTTCAAAAATTTCAGAAAATTCTCAATTTCTCCACCTTGGCCGAAAGATTTATCAGGAACCATGCCTCGGAAAACATACCAATGAGATTTTCAACACTTCATTCACTCGCGAAGGAATTTCTCGTTTCCACGTAAAATCAGCACTCGCAATCCACGACATTCCCAGACACGTACACACCATACACCATCGATACCAGAAACGATCTCGTCCCGCCGTAATCATTTATCGTGAAAAGAAAAAAAATCAGCCACGAATCATAACATACGCAGATTCTAATCTACGAGAAGCGTTAAACGTTAAATTCATGACCTGGATATGTTAATCGCAGCGAATGTTTTCCCATACCGAGTCCAATGGCACATCATGAAGCATATTTACTTTTCATACGTTACCAGACACAATAACTAGCGAAAAAATCGTTCGTTTGTCGTTCACCGGTATATCCAATTTTTCACTCAACCGGTTTCCGATTATAAACACTGCGAAAAGTTGCAAAACGAGGTGACGTTTATAAAATACTTTCGATTCTATAACGTATCCAGTATAGATGAAGCTTTTCACTTGTTTACATAACGCGTACGTATTTCACCGGATCACTCGAGATGATCCCTGATCTATCGTATCATCCATAGAGAAACCAAATCGCGTATATCCTCTAGAATTACGCGTTACTCGACCATCATCTCGCTCCATTGTATGCAGGTACGTATTGCTACATTCTACGAGTACCACGTCCATTTCCTAAACCCGATTTTGTTACTTTTTACGACGCAATTACATCGCAGGAAAGGTACACGGAAACTAGATTACTCAATCTAACTCCACAACTCTGGTAAAAATTTCCGAGACAATGTGGGAATTTATTTTCTCATTAAAGGCGCCTCAACTTCAACATCTCGCCTACGCCGCACTTCAAAGTTACTTGCGCCTCGTTAAAACGAAACGAATTGATTAGCTAGTTGAAATGAGTTTTTTATGCGTTTTTAATTACACGCGCTAATACGCGAGCAAATCTCATCGCTAATCGGTCAGCACCATGCGACAATAGGCGAATACCTCGTTAAACGCTTAAATAATCAAAGATATCGCCCAAATGCGATCTTCGCCCATACTTAAAAACGGCCATCGAGCTGTACGCGATTAGTGGGCGGCATTGAAGGTTAATCAATTTTTTGTCATTTCGCATCGTACACCCGGAGACCGGCCAAGGACAAAGGTGCCGGATTTTGGCGCGGTTTCCGCACCAAAAAAAAATGCATAAATAAGTTACTTCGACGTTGAGTTCGAGATGTCGTGTTTTTAATCAGCTTCTGTTATAATCACAACTTATTTTTCCTCTGGCAAGATTAAACCGAGTTTCCGAGAAGCTAAGTACTAGTTGTAGTAAAAATGAGATAACGTAATAAATGTAGAAACATCGTTAAAATAAAATCTACGAAAAAAATTCCACACATCGTGTGGATTTTTTCCAATCTATGACTAAGAAATTAGTCATATATTGGTAATAAATTTTCACTGCGTAGTGCGCACGGTTCTTGAAAATTTTCTAATACATAATAAAGTATTTTTCAGAGATAATAAAACCATTCAATTATACCGGGTGTCCAAATGATCTTGGCTCCATGAGAAATTATTTTCTTTGATTGAAAAGCGTTCCTAGCATTTATATACTTACATCAATATATAGCAGAATCGTTGAGAGGGGGGCGGGGGCAGTTTCAAATTCAGAAGTTATTTAACAACATAGGCAATAATTGTTTAGTTAAATTCGGATTTCAAGGAGGATGAAGTATTAATTAACTCGTATGAATAAAAAAAGAGCGATTTCGCTACTTTTCAATAATTCTATAATATATTCATGTGAAAAAAAAACATGAAATATTAAAAATAAACCACAAAAAATGATTTACTTCAGCAGGCAGGGTTGAAAAATCACTACATTTTCACTACATTTTCACTACTTTTTTACCAAAATTTTTGAAAATCTCTCATTTTCATCACCCCTCCCTCCTTATCACATCAACGAGGTCAAATTTTTGATTAGAAGAAAATCTGTATTAAAAAAAATCAAATTTAAATTGTACAAAAGTGAATGCATTATATGCTTATTAAAAAAAAAGTACACGACGTCGCAAATTCTATCAGTGCTGCCAATACATAAAAAATTGCCAATAGTTTATCAAAAATGAACAATTTTTGTGTAATTTTTTCAGAAAACATTAAAATAAAATTACTAAAAAAAAATTAAATTAAATGTAAATGTGACGTCACATATTTCGACAGTGCTGCCAACTCGTGAAAAATTGCGAATCATTCATAAAAAATAAACAATTTTTATACCTATAATTTTTTCAAAAATATTTTGTGTTTTAGGGTTTTCTCATTCGTGCATTACTTTTTGACAAAATTCACTTCTTTTTCACTACTTCCATTACTTCCACCACCTGTTGGATTCCCTGTTGAGTGAAAACCTCATCAACGTGTAGGAAAAACCATCAATGATGTGTTTTTGTCTGCACAAGATCGACGAATTGAACATAAGAATAAACCGAATTTAAATACGCGTGAAAGATACTTCTCTTCAAAGGAATTGTTTTCAACACCCGAACGTTCGTCGATTTCTGCATAATGGTCAAAAAGGTAAACACTGTTTTACGACGTTGCGGGGTCAAATAGTACCACGGCATCGAGAACACCTCCTCATTGAATATCTCCAACTACAAATAAATAAAGACGAGATTATAAACTGACATTAACTATTCCAATTGATTAAACTCGACACAAGTTTTCATACCTGATCCTCGAACAGACTTCCTACCACGCAAGCAATGAACCAGAAGCCAATGGCGATTGAAAAAACTATGCACAAAGTTACGACGAGGTCGAATTTTATTCTAGATTCTGTCAACGACTGAAAGACACCAGTTCAAACGTATCATAACAACAGGACGAACTCTACATATAAACATTTGTTTCACAAACCTCAAAAGGGAGGAATCCATGAACCACTGACAACAACAAAATGAAACAGTAATTTGTTGAAAAGTATACCTCCATGAATCGGCCGACAAGTTGATGAACCCTATTGAAAATTACTTCCATAAGAACCAACAACGTAAAGAGTCTACGTATTTAAACCCTCCAACGTACTTTTTCAATTGCTGATGACGTTTGATAGAACGTAAAAAGTCGTTATAGAATGTCTCCATTATATCATCTCTTTCTTCGTCCAATCTCTCGATTAAACCCGACGAAATCGACAGATCAAATTTATCCAAACACTCTTCCCGTCTTTTCTCCAAAGCAGTAATTTTCTCAAATGCATTCTCCGACGACGCCTTCATGTTCATACACAACGTGACGAACTTATTGTACATATTTCCAACGACGGTAAAAATAAAAAGATTGGTGAACCAATGAACGATGACTTCAGGCAGAATAATCGCGTCGCACAATAAATATAACATTTTCCTCGCGAAAGGACCTCCAAACGGCCACCAAATAGTGGTATACCTCAGGCTAAAAGGCTTCCTCGTGTACTTCCCCATTAGATCAATAGGATCGCAAAAAAAATCCATGAAAACATACGAAATCGCAACGGTCGTCAATATTCCGACGATCCAATTTCTCATGTCGATGGTTCTACCCTTCACGAAATATTCGTGTTCCGGGACGTCATTAATGAAAAACTCCACCATTTGTTTAATTGTCGCACGATGGTAAATGAAAACCAAAAAATTCGTATTCATCATCGTTCTCCAAACAGGCAAAACAATGGTTAAACACACTGCTTGCAAATCAAACTTCACTAAATCGTTGAAATACATCACGGTGTTTATCCAAATCGATGCTTCGCTCAAAATATGATAGGTCGTGAAAAAGTACCGAAAATACTTGCTGATTCGTTCATCGTGATACATTCCGCCACAAAATGCACCAAAGGTAACCATGCATTTCGCCTCGAATGTCGAGATCTTCTCCAGTACAGGCTCCGAAAATAGTAATTTATCGACGACTTTTGTAACACCCGGTAGCCGTTTCCTTATATTTTTTAATATTTCGAAATTCATTTCGGACGAGCTAAATTCACCAACACAGCGCTTCAAAACCACCGACTGAAATACTTCGAAGGACATTCTTCGACTTAAATGATACATCGCGCAGGTTGATGAGCTATTTTCATAATTCTTAAGATATCAAATTTGAAGACGAAATACTATAACGATGATTTCAATTATGTTCATTATTTACGAATTTCGAAATTTTTCGTAACCTTCTGTAATCTTCGGAAAATTTTTACGTGGCTTTCGAACAAATTCATCAAAAATTAAAACCAGGACTCGTCATTAAACGACGAACCATGCAAATCGATCATTTCACCCTAAGCAGATCACTTCCTCTCGACATCATTAAAATAGCAAATGTCGTGAAACAATCGATACGTTCAAATAAAAATGTAAAATTCAACGACCACATCAAGAAGTCATTTGTGAAAAGACACATTAAAAACCAACAATCCACATCGAATAATTTATTAACGACGTATCTTAGCCTGCAGAACGTCGACAAATTGAACATAAGAATACACCGAATTTAAATATACGTGAAAGATCTCCTTCTTCAGAGGAACGATTTTCAACAATTTCACCTCAGCTCGTCGTTGAATCATCGTCAAAAATGTGAGCACCGTTTTACGACGTCGAGGCGTCAAATAGTACCACGGCATTGAGAACACTTCTCCAACGAACACCTCGACCTATAAATGAACGTAATATGAGAATCTAAACAATGAAAACAACATCTTCACACTTGAGCATACCTCTTCTTCAAATAGACTCCCGATCAGGCACGCTATAAACCACAAGCCAAGAGGGGCAGTAAAAACCACGCACATCTCTGCGACGACACTGAATTTCATACCTGATTCTGGTAACCACTGAAAAATCCCACTTTTTGTAAAAGTTTACCCAATGGATTCGATTTCATCTATTTTACAAACCTCGATAGAGACGAATCCGTGAATCACCGATATCAATAGAAACAGGCAATAAGCCACTGAGAAGTACATCTCCGTGAATTTCCCGACGAGTTGATGTACTCTGTGAAAAACTTCATAAATAAATCACGCCAAGTCTCGTGAAAACATATGTAAAATTGAAAACTCCAACGTACTTTTTCAATCGTTGATAACGTCGAATGAAACGTAAAAAATCGCCATAAAACGCCTCCATAACCTTTTTTTTTTCTTCCTCCAGTCCCTCGATCAAAACCAAAGAAATCGATGGGTTTCTATCCAAACACTCCTCTTGTCTTTTCTCCAAAACTGCCATTTTTTCGAATACACCCTCCGATGTTACCTTCATATCCGCAGCTAACTCTGCAAACTTGTTATACATGCCTCCGACGACGACAAAAATAAAAAAAACACCGCACCAGTGAATGATTACCTCGGGTAATAAGATTACATCGGCCATCAATGATGTGATTTTTTCAACAAAAGGATTCCCAAGGGGACAGCGAATAGGGAAAAATTTCCAAACATAAGGTCTTGTTGTTAACAAGCCCCTTGTCTTCCTAGCATCGTTAAAAATATCCATGCAAATACAAGAAATCGAACATAAACCAATCATTGTACCAATCCACTTCTTAAGATTCATCTTTCCATATTTCTCTCCACAACTCTCAGTCGACCTAGTTTCATTGTTATCAGAAAAAAAACTGGCGATTTTTTCAATCGCTTCGCGATGGTAAATGAATACCAAAATATGGATATTCATCAACGTCCTCCACATCGGAGCAACCGCGCCTAATACAACGGCTTGTAAATCGAATTTCAACAAATCGCCAAAAAACATAACGCTACATGCCCAAATCACCACCTCGCTCGTGACGTGATATATCGCGAAAAATACACGAAAATACTTATCAACTCGTCTATCGTGATATATTCCTCCGCATAGTGTACCAAAGGCGACGATACATTTCATCTCGAATGTCGACAACTGCTCCAGCACAGGCTCCGAGAACACCGCTTTGGCAATACTTTTCAAAACATTTGATAGCTTTTGTTTTATTTTACGAAATATTTCGAAATTCATTACGAACGAATGACCAAACACACCGGTACAAAGATTCCAACTAATATCCGAACAAAGCGTAATACAAAAATTACTAATTTTTGTTGAACCCATAAGGAATAAAATTTACTCAAAATAAACAAACAATTTTGGTACATTTTCAGAAGTAATGAGCCATTTTCGTGATTCTAGGATATCAGAAAACAGTTATGGAATATTTCGTTTAAAATAATTATTAATTTAAGCACTTCAAAATTTTCAATTATCGCCATAAAAACATCAAAGAAATTTCAACTGAAGAATTTTCCATAAATTTAATGACAAACAAAACTACTTCATGGGTGAAATAACCACGATAAATATTCAAACAAGAAGCAGATGCGCAATTTAATGGCATAAACATGAATAAAGTAATTCAGGGTATCTAACGAATTTTTTCTTTGAAAAATCACTATATAATTTTCTCACTACCTTCATTTTCAAAATTTCCAGAACCTCTCAACTTCATCCCCTCCCCCACCCTTATCATTAACGAAGTGAAATTTTAAATTAGAAGAAAACTTGTAGTTGAAAAAAAATTTAATTAAAATTACAAAAAAATAAATTGCGTTATATGCTTAATTTCAAAAAATATATTTTACGTCACATAATTAATCGAAAGTGAACAATTTTCGAGTAATTTTTTCAAAAAGACTTCGCGTTTTTAGGTTTTTTCGTTCTTGCACTAATTTCTGACAAAATTCACTACTTTCTTTACTTTTGCTATGTACCTGTTAGACACCCTGTAATTCTCGAGACATAGAATTTGCGAGATTTAATCAATTAAAAACTCCAAATCTAATCATCCTCTTAAATACCATTGAGTATTAAACAATAGGTGCTAGTAAATATTAGGAATAGGTATGCTCAATTACACCAAAAGTGAGTAACTCGCTTAAAAAATAAGTAAAAGATGTGCACCAGTGATTGAACGACTACAAATTATTACATCAATATTGAATACAGCGGTTGAAAAACCTTCAAAACTCACTAACGATTTGTTTTCGTTTGTAGAACATCGACAAATTGAATATTAGAATACACCGAATTTAAATACCCCTGAAATGTATCCTTCTCAAGGGGCACTATTCTCAGCAATCGCACCTCCGCTGGTTTTTGAACGATGGTCAAGAAGGTAAACACGGTTTTGCGACGTCGAGGACACAGATAGTACCACGGCGTGAAGAACGCCTCTTCAGCGAACATCTCGATCTACAAAATGATGAAAAATCAAACACTAGATACAACTCGCTACTTGTATCAGTACCTCTTCTTTGAATAAACTCCCGAGCACGCAACTCACAAACCACAGACCAGAGGTGACTGCAAACATGATGCTTGTCACAACCATGATATCGTATTTCGCTTCGGATTTCGAAAATAACTGAAAAATTCCAATTATAAGATGTACTGAGCAAGCTCGACGATATTTTGCTCACGAACCTTTATTGATATGTATCCTTCCGCCACCAATATCGTCACAATTATGCAATAACTCACTGAAAAATACGACTCCAAGAATTTCCCGACGAGTTGATGAACTCTAACAAAAGATCACATCGATAAAAAGCACTCAAGATGAAAAGTTCTACATGAAAACTCAAAAGTACTTTTTCAACTGTTGATATCGTTTAATAAAACGTACAAAGTCACCGTGAAATATCTCCATTTTCTGCCTTTTTTCTTCGTTCAATTCCTCGACCACAAATGACGCAATTGATGGATCAAATTTACTCAAACTCTCCTCCTGCCTCTTTTCCAAAGTTTCGAAATTCTTGAAGATGAATTCAGACGATTCTTTCAATTTCACACACAGACCGACGAATTTGTTGTGCAATCCTACAACGATGACGAAACAAAACAACGCGCTTGACCAATGAATGACGATTTCAGGAACCACGATCACGTCGGCCAACAAAAACATCATCTTCTTGGCGAATATATTTTCAAATGGACACCAAACGGGCAAATACTTCCATCCGTAGGGTTTTTTGGTGAAAAATCTAACTTGTTTCGCAGGATCGTTGAAAAGTTCGTTGCAAATCAACGCGATTCCGCCACAAGTCACGATCCTGGTGATCCATTTCTTAACGTTAATCATCCTGTACTTCTCGTCGCGTGTATCCTCCGAAATTATCCACGTTGATTGATTGGCATCATCGTAGAAAAATCTTAAAATCTGTTTAATAGTCGTGCGATGGTAGTAAAACACCAGCAAGTGAATATCCATCATCGTGCCCCAGAATAAAGGAATAATACCAAACGCCACCGCTCGCAAATCCAACTTTACCAAATCGTTCAAATACATCGTACAGCATATCCAAGTCACCGCTTCACTTGCGACATGATATATCGCGAAAAATCTGCGAAAATACTTGTTAACTCGTTCGTCGTGGTACACTGCTCCGCAAAAAATATCAAAAATGGTGATACATTTCATCTCGAACGATGCGAGTTGTTCCAAAACTGGCTCCGAGAAGACCAGTTTATCGATGATTTTCGCTGGATTTGGCATCCAACGTTTTATTTTCTCAAATAATTGCAAATTCATCTCAAACAATTTAGCTCACTAACACGACACGAAATAATCCTCAAACAGGATCCACTGTTATAACAATTCGTCGAATTTCCTTCGAATAGAAGGACAAGAAAATCAAGAGAATCCCTTTCAAAGAAAATTAGCGCTTCTCGTGATTCTCAACATTAACGTACGAAAAATTTTAACGAAGATTTCCATTAAAATCATCATTTATTCAAGAAACCCAAAGGAAATAATTCACAGGACACCTGATCGAACTAATGAACGACAAATACATTAATGCGACACAAAAAACACTTGTTAGTTTATTTTTCAATAATTTCAAGTTTCTCTTTTCGAAAATACGCAACGAGCGATTTTCACAGTACTGAGGATAAAAGTAACTAAGTTCGAAAAATTATAACGACGATTTCGATTATAGTATTCATTATTTATATTATTCAAATTCCAAAATTTGCGTAGGCCTACCGGTAATTTCAACGCAATGTTTTTCATACAAATACTCAAATTCGAAGAAATTTCCGTTAAAAGTTTATCGTCTAACGGACGACAAAAAACACCGGCATTTTATTCTCGCAATTATCAATAAAACTAACGAGTAATGAAAATTTTCCTATAGTTTACTGGTGAAAACCCATTTACAAATCGATAAACACAAATTGGAAAAAATTTTAGAAACCACTTCGAACATCTCGTTTAAAATATTTATCACGCCTGAATTTTTCAATTTTTTTCGATCACAGTCGAGGAATTCACGCGGAGTTCTGCACCACTCTGCTGATTTAACGAGACGCTAATTTTTTCTTTGAACAAGATTGTTCTAGGGGGAACAGTAAAATTCAAAAAAATTAAGTCGAAGGTGCATACAAAACGGCGGTTTTTGACCGACAGGTAAACGACAATCCACAACTCCTTTCCTCAGTAAAACGGACGATAAAGCGATTTTCAAACAAACGTTCGAGGAAATTTTCGATGAAAAGTAATTCATCATGATTAAATGACGAAACTTCGCATGCTTCATTTAAATTAATTATTTACCTAAGCACCTCGAAATCCTTAATTACAGATATAAACACAAAAGAAATTTCAAAGAAAAAATTATCCATTTTAATGATAAATTAGACATACCGTATGGGTGAAATAATAAAGATAAATTTTATGGTAATTTAATACAAATTAAACACGAATTAAGTGCAGTACCTACATATTACGATTACGAGTGTGATACGTAATGTACTACACACTTCAAGTAGTAGTACAAAGATATGTGCAAAATTAAAATTAACCATACAAGTCCTATCAGAACTGCTTTTGGAATATACTCGAAGAAGTGATTTTTTACCCAAAATGAAACAATTGCCAAACCAGGATATCAAACGGATTTTTTCTCTGAAAAATCACTACATTTTCACTACCTTTTTACCATCAAGAAGCTCCCAACCTCATCCCCTTCTCCCTCTTCATCAACCAAGTCAAATTTCAAATTAAAAGAAAATCAGTAATTTAAAAAAAAAATCAAATTAAAATCGTAAAAAAATAACATTCCACAGTGCTGCCAATTCATGAAAAATTATCGACCACTTATCGAAAATTTTTCAAAGTATTTCGCGTTTTTGGGTTTTTTCACTTTCGCACCTGTTTTAACAAAATTTACTACATTCATTACCTATTTTAAAAATCACTACTTTTTCATTACTTTCGCTCCTTTCACATGTACTTATACCGATTATTCTCGTTGAATTCGGCATTCATTTTTTCAGTTTACAAGAACTCGAAAAATTTATTTCGACAAAACCAAATACAATTGCGTAACGCTTCGAAATATTATTACAAATTACCCTTAAACAATTCTTTTTTGCGTTCTTAGGCCATAATGGAAGATTCGCGTGGTTCTTCAAGTACCAAGAACCTCGTTAAGCTCTTAAGTACATCGAAGACGACATCGAATTTCATTAGGTATTTATAAGAAATTCGTCTTGACAGTCGTTCCTTCATTTTGCCCAAGAAAATTAAAAACAAAACTATGAGTCATATTTCTGCCATTTACGATTTCAAGACATTCATTGAGGATGCCTCGACAATTAGGTACATCAATTTTTATAAGAATTAATTTAAGAATTCGGATATTCTCATGGCAATCATTCCACATCACGATGCCACACGACTTAAATAAAACATCACGTGGATGATAAGTACATTTCTAAGATAAAAGTGCGAACACGTGTGCAAAACAGGGTAAATATATCATGACGAATACAACATCTACGAAACAAAACGTTCAACCAGAACTGACTCTAGAATAGACAAGTACAAGTAAAAAAGAATTACCTCAGCAAACCGCTATAAATTGATAAATATACATATTTGTATAATACCGACAACTCAAATGTTAAAAATCGCCATTGAGCCCATTACGAATGCGTTTTGACTTGCAACAAATCGACGTATTTAATATACGAATATACCGAATTTAAAAACACGTGAAAGAAACCTCTCCTCAAAGGGAATATCTTCAACATACGCAACTCCGCCGGTTTCTGAATGACTGTCAAAAATACAAATACGTTTTTGCGATATTGCGGACACAAGTAGTACCACGGCATCGAGAATACTTCCTCAGCAAACATCTCATTCTACGTTAAAAAACCATACACCAATAAAACCAACTGTTTTTGAAAATCATCGCTATAATTACCGCTCCATTGCAGCACTTACTTCTTCTTCGTAAAAACTACCGCCTATGCAACCAAGAAACCAGATGCCAATCATGAGTGAAAAAGTCAAACACATCACCAAAACCACATCACGTTTCATTTCGGAATTCGACAACAGCTACGAAATTCCCATTCGATTACAGTATTAGAAATTTGGCAAAATATTTCGTGCTTACTTTAGCAGCAAGAAATCCATCTTCGACCATCAGCAGTGAAAAAAATCCATAAGCCATCGAACCGTACTTCTCCACTAATTGCCCGATAAGTTGATGAACTCTAGCGAAAAAATAACTCATAAGACCTCACAACGCTAAGTATTCACGTAACCGGATAAATTCACCTTTTTAATTCTTGATGACGTTTAACAAATAGTAAGAAATCCTTGTAAAATGTCTCCATTATACGATTTTTCTCTTCGTTCGAAACCTCGATCAAAACCGAATAAACTGATTCGTCGAATTCCTCCAAATTTCGTTGCACCTTTCTCTCCAACAAGTCGATTTTATCAAAAGCGCCTTCCGAAGATGTCCTCAACTTCGCACATACCATCGCAATCTCGTTATACATCATATCCGCAACTAAGATGAAAAGAAACGGAACAGTGCACATAATGCTAATAATGCTAGGCAACACAATCAAATCAGCCAACACAGAAATCATCTTCCTCGCGTAGATACTCTCAAAAGGGCACCAAATGGGTATGAACTTCACACTATAGGGACTTTTGGTAAACCGCCTCATGTTCTGTCCCGGATCGTAAAAAACATCCATGCCAATGATCCCAGCCACAAAACTGATCAACAGTCCAACAATCCATTTTCTGAGATCCCTCTTTTTAAAACCGTTCTCCGCCATTTCCTCTACTGACTCATGGCGCTCTTCGGAGAAAAACTTCACTACTTCTTCAATGCGCTTTCCATTATTAAAAAACACCAGCAATTGCAAACGCCACATTGTATCCCAAAACAGAGGCATCACCCCTAAAGCAACTGGTTGCAGATCAAACTTCACCAAGTCCATCAAGTAAGATATACAGCATGCCCAGACCATTGGTGCGGTCAGGACGAAATGTATTATGTGAAATCCTCGAAAATACTTGTTGACTTTTTCGTCGAAAAGAAATCCGCCAGAAAATATATAAAGCATGACCGTACTTTTCATCCCGAACGTCGACATTTGCTCCAACACAGGTTCAGAAAATATTAACTTGTCAATTACCCTCGTCGGATTCAATATCCATTGTCTCAGTTTACCAAACACCGAAATACTCATTTTGAAGGAACTACCGAACACAATCGCGTAACACTTCGAAGTATCCTTTGGAATTAACCGCCGAACGAATTTCTTTTGCGTTTTTGGATATTAAAACGACAAGCGATTGACATCATTACTATAAAATATCGAAAACCCTCGGTAATCTTCAATTTACATCGAAGACGACTTCGAATTTTATTATTTATAATTTCGAATGAACTTCGTTTTGATAATCATTTCTTATTTTTGTCGCGGAGAAATCGAAAAACGAAACTATGAGTCATATTTATGTAGAAATTCTGATGAGTTACCGTTTCATTTGCGATTTCAGGAAAACGCCCAAAGAAATTTCCAACGAAAATTAATTTATCCTTACGGAAAAAATCAATTGAGGCAAAGCAATCATCAATAAAACAAATAATGAAAGTTTACCACAAATATGTATTGCAATTTAATATAAATTAAATACAAATTATAAGTGAAATACTCATGTACGTAATAGTGCGAAGATATGTGCAAAATTAAACCTTATGGATATATGTACTCGAAAAAGTGATTTTTAACCCAAAATGAACCAATAGCCAACCCACAACCTGTGAAATTTTAGAACAGAAAAATTAACGAAAGTAGCAATCCTCGCACATAATTAAATAAAATAAACAACAAATTACCATAAATTACAAAACACGTACTCCACAATACCTCAAAATCGCGTCAAAATTCACTTAGAATGCGTTTTCGCTTGCATCAGGTCGGCGTACTGAAGGGCCACCTTAATTTTTCAAGCATTAAAGAACTTATTAAATTTTCAAAGGTTTTGCTGACACTTCATCTTTTACTTCATCAAATATTTGGTTCGTTTTCCTTATTGTTAGGTAGATCGTATCTAATCTATCTATCTACCTTCTCTTCAACCTGACCTTTTTATTCAAAATAAAACTATCTCTCTCCCTCCCTCTCCTCCATGAAAAAGCGCAAAACAAAAAAATAACGAAATCAACGCTTAATATTACACTAAAATAAACAGCAAATATCAAAGACGACGCCTGTATTCCTCAAAGCAAAAAAATCTCGGCGAAATCGCTAAAAAAGACCTTTAGCTTGAATCAAATTAGCGTACTGAATATACGAATAGACCGAATTTAAAAACACGTGAAAGCAATCTCTCCTCAAGGGTAATATCTTCAACATGCGCAACTCCGCCGGCTTCTGGGTAATTGTCAAAAATACAAATACATCTTTGCGATATCGAGGACACAAGTAATACCACGGCATCGCGAATACTTCATCGGCAAACATCTCATTCTACGTAAAAAAAAAAACTACATAAAACCAACTGTTTTCAAAAATCCTCATCTTAATCGTTCATTGCGTCGCTTACTTCTTCTTCATAGATGCTCGCGATGATGCAACACGTAAACCAAACACCGACCATGATCGAAAAAGATATGAACATGACGACAACAATGTCTAATTCCATCTTAGAATTCGACCATAGCTACGAAATTCGTAAACCAATTAAAAAACGATTGATTTAAAAAAAATTATCGCTCACCTCAACAGAAAGAAATCCGACTTGGACCATTAATAGCGAAAAAAAGGCACAACTCGTCGAACCGAATTCCTCCAAAAATTGCCCAATCAATTGATGAATTCTGACGAGAAATCACGTAGATTAAACCCACATCCAAGTAATACCTTTACACATTTGAATACTTTTACCTTTTCAATTGCTGATGACGTCTGACGAATTGTAAAAAGTTCTCGTGAAACGTCTCCATCATGAGATTTTTTTCTTCGTTCGACGTTTCGATTAAAATCGAATAAATCGATTCGTTAAATTCCACCGAATTTCGTTGGTCTTTTCGCTCCAACGAGTCGATTTTACCAAAAGTACCCTCCGAAGATGTCCTCAATTTCGCACATACCTTCGCAATCTCGTTATACATTACTTCCACAACCAAAATGAGAATAAAAGGAATAATAGACGTAGCAGCAATAATGCCAGGTATCGCAATTACATCTGCTAACACAGAAATCATTCTCTTCGCGTAGATATTCTCGAAAGGACACCATATCGGTAAGAACTTCATTTTATAAGGTCTTTCTGTGAACCGCATCATATCTGTTACCGAATCGTAAAAAAACTCAATGCCAACCAAACCAACCACAAAACTGATCACCATTCCATAAATCCATTTTTTGACATCTCTCCTTTTAAACCCCTTTTCCGAAATTTCCCCCACCAAACCGCACTGTCCGGAGAAAAACTTGATGATTTTTTCGATAATTTTGCGATTATTAAAAATCACTCGCAATTGCAAACACCATATTGTATTCCAAACAATAGGAATCACCCCAAAGGTCACCGCTTCCAAGTCATACTTCACAACATTCACGAAATAAGATACACAGCATACCACAGTTATTGGCGCACAAATGACAAAATGTGTCAAATAAACTCCACGAAAATACTTGTTCACTTTCTCATCGACAAGCACACCACCGGAAAACAAGTAAAACATGACCATACATCTCATCTCAAACGTCTCCATGCGTTCCAACACAGGCTCGGAAAATATTAATTTATCGATTATCCTCCACGGACTCGAAACCCATTGTTTCAATTTACAATACATCGAAAGACTCATTTTGCAGAAACAACCGAATACAATTGCCCTACACTTCGAAATATTCTTACAAATCAACCACCGAACAAAGTTTTGTCACGTTCTTAAATACTCCAATAATGGACGATTCACGTGACTCTTCAAGTGCCTCAAACCTTGCTAAGCTAAGTACATCAAAAAAGACTTCGTAATTCAGAAAATACTTCTTTTCGATAATTATGACTTCTTTTTTGCTCCAGATCGATCGAAAACGAAGTCTTAAGTCATTAGGGAAATTCTGACCGATTACCGTTTCAAGACATTCTTTGAGTAGTTCGGCAATTACATCAATTTTTACTGCCAATAATTTCAGACTTCATGTATTCTTATGTCGTTCATCTCATCACGCAATATCATCAAATAATCCTCGAATAAGGCGTAGTCAAGAAGTACTTATCGTTAGTTTGTTATTTTACAATAATTTCGATAATGTCGACAAGTTTAGCTACAAGTGATCACTTGACCTTTTAGGAAATACGTAATATACGATTTTCATGGTTCTCAAGACACTAGGAGCAGTGGCAGATTTCTCTATAGGCTAATGAGGCTACAGCCTCAGACGCGTCAGAGGCGGTTGAATTAGAGAATTTTAAAATTTTTGCCATTTTTTCAAGTTTAATAAATCATCAACTATTCGATTATCGCTAAAATTCATACCTATGCTAGATTTTCAATACCTAAATATTAAAAATAGGTACCAACTAAAAATGTACCTGGTGGCCAATTGATCGTGCCCCTCCCCCCGGGAAAATAGATTGCTTCTTATCGTTAGTTCATCATTTTACAATAATTTCTAGGATATCTTTTCAAAATTGGGCTACTTTTCTTAACGAAATGTAACTAATTTATGTATATTGGAATAAAGGCATCTTACCATCGGAACTATCAATAAGGATAATTAATAATGAAAATTTTCCAATGATTATATTGAAAAAATTCGCTAACAATTTTATTGCTATTGAATAAACATCAAACATGACTTAGGTACCTAATTAAAATATTACGTCTGTGATACGTATTTATTCAAAATAAAAGTGCGAACTTACATACGTGCAAAATTAAATATTACTACAACGAACGATTCGCCCAACGAAACAAGAAATCCTATCAGAACTGGCTTAAAAGAAATTCACCCAACAAACCCAAAATTGTGGTGTGCATTTTCCGTTATTTAAATAACAATAACTCTCACATAATTCGTGGTTTTTTCGTAAATTCAAGTCTATTCGCAACGAAGCGATAGGTACATAGAGCGCGCTGCAACAAAATGATGAAAACGGGATACTTCACATGAGGAAATTGTAGTTTTTAAAATTTTACTCGGAAACGGAAGGGCCATAGAAAATATTCCTTCTCTCATAATTTGATAAAAATTAAATTTCCCCTTTTCTGATATAAAAACAATCACGTTTTGACCATTTTTACGATCGTAAAGCTCATTTCTTCTCATTGATTTTCAGCTTTTTTCAATGTTTCGCAACATTTCGTCAAAATTACCTCGAATTTAAGTCAGGAAGTCTTAATTCTTTGCAAATCTCGGCTCCGCAGTACTTTTTCCTTTTTCCAACGATGTAACAATGATATTTGTTGGTATATTTTTCATTAAAATATTCACTATTAATTATTTTATGATTATGTTAGTCTGTCGGCATTCATTTCAATATCATTGATATATCTTTAAAAAGAAAAAAAAATTCTGTAAATTCGACATTTGCAAAAAATTAACGCTCTCCGACTTCATTTTGAAATAGTTTTAATGCAATGTTGCGAAATACTGAAAAAAGCTGAAAATCAGTAAGAAGAATCGAGCTTTACAATCGTAAAAATGGTCAAAACGTAATTGTTTTTATACATATAAAAAATTAGGAAATTTATTTTTCTTCAAATTATGAAAGAAGAAAAATTTCCTAAAACCCTAGCGTTTTCGAGTAAAAATTCAAAAACTATTATTCTCCCATTTATGTTACAATTCAAGTATCCCGTTTTCAAGTGTTTTATCGCAGCGCCACCAGATGTCAGTCGCTTAGAATTGCGTTGCCAATTCGCGATTCAAAACTTTTTTTGAAAATGAACCGATTGTAACCCCCTCTACCCGGTGAAAATTTGGAACAAAATAACGAAAATAACAATCCCTAGTCTCTATTCATTCAATTCAATTTACTTGCATCTCCACCCAAATGTGGGTTGTGAACCATCCTCATCCATATGAGCATCTCTTTACGTATCACTCTGTCTCCATATGATATCCACAAAACCCTAAAGCTTCGAATCTTTTCCCGGTATATTAAAATAAAATAACTAGAAAATAATTGTGATGGTGCTTGCGTTACTCGAGGGAAAACAATTTCGACACAATTCACTGAGAACGCGTTTTGGCTTGTAACAAATCAGCGTACTGAATATACGAATAGACCGAATTTAAAAACACGTGGAAACAATCTCTCCTCACGGGGATAATTTTCAGCACCCTCAACTCCGTCGGTTTCTGAATGATTGTCAAAAATACGAATACGTTTTTGCGATATCGCGGACACAGGTGATACCACGGCATTGAGAATACCTCCTCAGCAAACATCTCATTCTGCACAAAAGAAAATCATAATACGAATAACAAAGCAGCCTTCCTAAATCACCATTAAAATCAACGACTCGTTGTAGCACTTACTTCTTCTTCGTAAATAGTACCGCCGATGCAACAAACAAACCAAACGCCTATCATGATTGAAAACGACAAGCACATCACCACAATGACGTCAAACTTCATTTCGGTATTTGACCACAACTACGAAATTTTCACTCGATTACAACGTGAGAAATTCGATTTTAAAGTAATTCTCGCTCACCTTAGCAGAAAGGAATCCAACTCCGACCATCAGCAGCGAAAAAAAAACATAACCCATTGAACTGTACCTCCCCACGAGTTGGCCTAAGAGCTGATGAAATCTGAGAAATTACTCGAATTAGATCTCATAACGTAGCGATATTTAAATTTTGTAATACACACCTTCTCAATTGTTGATGGCATTTAACAAATTGTAAAAAATCTTCGTGAAATATCTCCATAATACAATTTTTCTCTTCGTTCGAGGTTTCGATCAAAATCGAATTAATCGATTCGTTGAATTCCGCCAAATTTCGTTCGTCTTTTTTCTCCAACGAGTCGATTTTACCAAAAGTACGCTCCGAAGATGTCCTTAACTTCGCGCATACCGTCGCGATCTCGTTATACATCATATGCGCATCCAAGATGAAAAAAAAAGGAACTGCAGACACAATGGCAGCAATACCAGGCATCACGATCATATCAGCCAAAAATGAAATTGATTTTTTCGCGACAATGCTCTCGAAAGGACACCAAATCGGTAGGTACTTCACGCTATAAGGACTGTTGGTAAACCGCATCATATATTGCTCCGGATTATATACAACATCAATGCCAATATGCCCAACCACGAAACTAACCAATAGCCCGACTATCCATTTTTTGACATTTTTCTTCTTAAAATTCACCTCCGCGACCTCCCTCGTCGCCTGATTGCTCTTTTCGGTGAAAAACTTCACGATTTGTTTCAAACTTTCGCGATTGTTAAAAAATACCAGCAATTGCATGCGCCACAACGTATCCCAAAAAAGAGGAATCACCCCTAAGGCAACTGCTTGCAGATCGAACTTCACTAAATCGATCAAATAATCTATACAGCATACCCAAGTCACTGGTGCAGTCGTGATCAGATGGGTTACACAAAATCCTCGGAAATACTTGTTAACCTTTTCATCGAAGAGAAATCCACCAGAAAGTATATAAAACGTGACCATACTTTTCATCTCGAACGTCGACATTCGTTCCAACACAGGCTCAGAAAACATCAACTTATCGATTATCCTCCATGCACTTGGCATCCATTGTTTTAATTTACAAAACATCGAAAGACTCATTTTGCAGGAACGACCGATCACAATTGTCAAACACGTCGAAATATTCTTGCAAATTAACCGTCGCACAAACTATCGTTACGTTCTTAAATATAATGCCAAACTCTTACGTCTTTGAATTTCGTTATTCACGATTACGAATGATTTTCCTTTTGGAAATTACGCCTTCTGTTTGGCCAAGAAAAATCCAATTATGAACTATGAGTCATATTTATGAGAAAATTCTTCGAGGAGACATGAAAAAATCATGCATAAAAAAATTCCTTCTTTGATCACCTACAGCAACCTTACAATTCACCCTAATCCATAGTCTCCCTTCCTTCACGAGATCAATAAATGAATAATTTAATAATTAGGGTTCGAAGCAGTATTCAAGTATTTCTGAACAACAATGAAAAATTAATCCGCACGTTAGAATGACATAATTTGGAAGAAAATATCAAAATTTCCTTAAGGTATTTTTCAGCGTTTTTTGATTACCTAAAATGAAAATTTTGCGTACATTTTCCTTGCTTGATGGTTTTTTTATGTGATCGAATCGACAGCTTAAGAGATTCTACAAATGACCAATTTTGTTGCTTTACGATCATCTTCATTATCTGGAAATTCGTCTCAAAAGTTGTACGATTTTTCGCTGGGGTCTTTGACAATAAATCATTCAGTTTACTCTTCTGGATATCTTCAAAGTCAAAGTGATCGAGGCGAAATAAACAATAAGCAACAGCAAATACACCAAAGTATTCTTGCACGTCAAACAACGGAGCAACTCTTGACAATAAATTATCAACGGAACATTTCGATGATTCTATCTTGAATTTTTCAATACAAAAAAAGACCATTAACTCTTCGTCAAGGGTACACTAAGGGTTTTTTTCAAAAATATCTCAAAAACAAGAATTACCCTTAAGACTTGGGTACGTATTTTGCTTTGCACACTAACGAGTTGATCCACAAAAACAAATAAATAATTCCCAAAGAACCTTTAAAACGTATCGAAATTACTTCTGATGAACAAGGTCAAAAAGGACACAGGTATATCTTCAAGGTTGCAACTGAAGTAACTTATAATCGCATGAAGCTTCATCGAACCGAAAGAGTCGTAAATTACCTCTTTCACCATAAAATTTTAATACATCGCCTCATAATCCACCAATCCATTCTACCTACATATTCTTCCACAATAAATACGTCGCAATTCTTTCCTTTGACGTTGCAAAGTATCTCGTTAAAATATTAAGAAACACGTTAGTATTCCTATTTCTCGAATAATTTAGGTTTATTCGGTGTTGAAATACAATGAAATACAAAAAATTAATATTTCATATCATATTCAATTTTCAAATTTATCTACGAGTATAACCCAACACTTTCCTTAATAGAAAAAAAACAATAACAACAGTATCGCCAAAAAAAAAAAAACATGAAAATCAACATTTCTTCGTTTATTAGACTAATCGAACATGAATAATTTACTTATTCTTAGTTTATACTTTAAAAATTTAACGTGCGATGCGGTGATGTGCCACTTAGATCATTAGATCTAGAGATAATGAAAGAGCAAAGGGTTCGCATTTCTAAGAATAGAGAAAAAAATACAAAAAAGCCGTAAAATAAGGGTTATTCCAATATAAGATCATCAGAAAATGACATATTCTATAGAGAAACTACAGAAAGAAGATTACATAACACAAAAATTAATTCAAATAATCGGATACCCGAAACGGTGCATAAATCATCGAAAAATGGTGAATTACTTCATCGAAGCGCAAACAATATAACACAAAAATTTAGAAAAAACCCCCTAGAAATGAAATCGAACCACACAAACGTGCAAGTTCAAGCGTGATGTGCATTTCGACGATAACAAAGCAGCATAATCTGCGTGTAGGATTTCACCATATCCAAATATTTCGGTAGAATATCCCTCGCTAAAGTGACAATCTTCAGTACACGCAACCCCAACGATCTCCGAGCCAGGCCCAAAACCATCAACACCACCTTCCGATTCTTCGGCTGCAAATAATACCACGGCGTCGAGTAAACCTCCTCGACAAACACTTCATTCTGCACATATAGAAAGACCCAAAATGCAAAATTTTACATCAACGACCTCTCGTCCCACGGAAATGCCAACAAATCTTACCATTCCTTTGAATACCTCCCCAAGGATGCAACTTGCATACAATACCGAAAAAGACAATCCAAGAGCTGCAAGTACTATAGTCCCTTCAACACCTTCCGCGTTATCGAGAACCTAAAATTACCGAAACGTCACTAATTAAAAATGAAAACTTTTCAACATTCGTAACGCGGCTTACCAACGTCGAAAGAAATCCGATAAATACCAATTCGAACAACGTAAAAAAACACGTCACCGAATTGTAAACCTCCAAGTACGTTTTGGCTAATTCGGCCATTCTGAAAAAAATACTCAATAGTAATTCGGCTCTAATCGAAAATACGATCCATAAAAACCTTTGATTTTACCTCCTCAATTGTTGGTATTGTTCGATACACTCGACAAATTCCACCTGAAACACCTCCAATATCCTCGCCCTCTGCTTTTCCGCGTTCTTTGCCGTCCACCGAAGAAACGATTCGCTCACCTTCGTCGCCTCCTCTTCCATATTCTCCAATCGCTCCATCCTTTCGAATACTCTCGCCGAAATCGATCGTAATTTGTCACGTAGCGCGATAAATTCATTATATATTTCGACGATAAACATCAACATAAAGGTAAAACCGCCCATAAACCCGAAAAGATGAGGCGCGTACATAACAGACTGAAATACGCGAAGCAGATGACTCACCAGAGGGGTATTTTCAAACGGACACCACACCGGGAAATGCTTATTAACGAAAAATCTCTCTGTATACGAACCTCCTCCTCCATTTACCATGTCCATCTCGAGAAAACCCTCTAAGAGGAAATAGCTTATCAAAAAATTCGATATTATCGCAATGGCCCAATTTTTGACGTTTATTCTATCAACCAGATTTTCCTCATTTGACGCCGGCTCATTCGAAGGTTTAAATTTATCCATAAAGTAATCCACCAAAATAACGAATTTTTTTCGATAATACTGAAAAGTCCAAAAATACGACAATCGCATCAGCACCGCGAAGATTGGAATAGCGCCGCAGACAACCGCTCGAAAATTCTTCTCGATCAAATCGCTCAGATAAAAGGTACAAAAGGCCAGTATTACGACAGCACTTACATGATGATAAATAATATACACCTTTCGTACACTTTTCCTAATTCTTTCATCGAATGAAAATCCTCCGAGGAACGCGTAACCGTAAAAGAAGATTTTAGGCTCGAATCGCACGATTTGCTCGCGTAACGGATCCGCGAATAAAATTTCTTCCACGAAATTCTCGACCTGTTGGTACAATTTCTCGTATCTCGAAATATCCATGATGAAACGACTACGAAACGATCACTCGAATATGCGACTAAAAATAAAAACGAGTACTTATTTGTGTCTTCCTTAAAGACCACCAAACAAATGAGCACTTGAAAATGATCACTCGATTATCTTCAGAAGTTCTAAAACATTTTAATATTTCAAATACCAAAGGCCAAATTACACCCTGAAGACATTATTAGTAGTATCGAAAGTATTTCGCCAACATAAGTAATCACAACCAAGCACGTATTCACGCGGGGTCTGAGGGGAAGGTGCTATAGCCCCAAGCGGCAAAAAATTCTTTTGAAAAGTACGTACTGTTAAAAAAATGTTAAAAAACACGAAGACCTCAACATCAAAAATTGTGCCTAGGGAATTGAAAAAACTACAATTAAAACAAATTTTGAAGAACAAAGAAATCTAAAAATTGAAAATTGTTTCAAAAAATTGAAAAAAAAATTGAAAAATTAAAGGAAAGTATAATTAAAACAAATTTTGCAGGACAAAAGATCCAAGAAGTGAAAATTTTGCTTTAAAAAATTGAAAAAAATGCAATTAAAAAATCTTGAAAAACATAATGTCTAAAAATTGAAAGTTGCGCCACAAAAAATCGTAAAAAAATACAACTAAACAAATTTTGAAGAACAAACAACTTAAAAATTTCAAATTGTGTCTCATAAAATTGAAAAAAATGAAAAATTTGAAAGAAATTGCAATTAAAACAAATTTTGCAGGACAGTGTACCTCGAAAAAATGAAAAATTAAGTCAAGAGATTTAAATTACGTTGTAGTGATACTACGTGAGTTTTATAAAATAAAAAAAGGTGTTAATAAATACCCAGTTGTCCAAGTACATAACAAAAAAAAACCAAACGTATTTTCAATTTTGGCCATTTTATAAGAAATCAAACTAAAAGTCAAGTACTTCAATCTGTTTTTATAACAACGAAATCAAAATGGAAATTTCCATTTGCATTTAACTTTCTCCCTTTATATGGAGGGTAATTGAGGTAATTGTTGGACGGTGATTTGATTTTCAATATTTTCACCGAAATAAAATTAAAAATAGCGTAAAATTTCAAAAATTTTTCCAAAATTAAAAAATCATCTACTACACGCTCGTTTTTCTCAGCTAACGCGGTCGCAACGCGTAAACATACATCTCCCGCTGGTACGCGGTGGCCGCGGTAACTGCCTGACGGGCATACGTTCGAAAATTTTCAATATTTTTTTACGCGAAAACTATCGATTCTTTTTGGTACATCGCATAAAAAGTTTTTTTTTTTCATATTATACATACACAATTTCAAAAATTCTTCAGAATTCAGAAACCACCAAATAAATATGAACCTTGATGGACAAAACCATCGAAAATGGTGTAAAAATCGCCAACAACATGCCAATTACTCTCAAAAAAAAAAGAAATTTAAAACTTACGCCAAAAACATAACTTGATAAAATTACAGAAATTTTTCGAAAATCAGAAAATCAATGATATGAATTATCGATGACGAATAAAAACAAAGATATAGTGCGAAATTCGCCCACAATAAGCGAATAATTTATAACTACCAAGTGCAAAGAATATCGACAAGAAAATTTGGTGAAATAAGTGTAGAAATTAAATCGTACAAAAACCGACGAGTTTAAGCCTGATTTTTATTTCGACGATAACACAGCAGCATAATCTGTGTGTAGGATTTCACCGAATCCAAATACTTCGGAAGGATATTTCTCGCTAAAGTGACAATCTTCAATACACGCATTCCCAACGATCTCTGAGCCAGGCCCAAAAACACCAACACCAACTTCCGATTTTTTGGCTGCAAATAATACCACGGCGTCGAGTACACCTCCTCGACGAATGTTTCATTCTGTCGACAAAACCAAAATGAAGAATTTCACACTTCCAGAGAATTCCGACTTCATCTTACCATTCCTTTGAATATCTCCCCGAGGATGCAACTCGTGTACAATACAGAAAATGATAACCCGAAAGCTACAAATACCGTAACCTCTTTGGCGCCTGTCGCATCATCGAGAGCCTAAAATTTCCAACGAAAAGTCATCAACGAAAAATCTCAGAGCTTTTATCAATACAAGTAATTCGCTTACCAACGACAAAAGAAATCCCATAAATACCAAATCGAACAACGTAAAAGAGTAAGTCACCGAATTAAAAACCTCCAAGTACGTTTTGGCTAATTCGGCTATTCTGAAAACATCACGTAGTCAATAAGACACCCCCTTACGGAAACACAATTCACAAAGCCCTTTAATCATACCTCCTCAAGCGTTGATATTGTTCGACGCATTCGGTAAGTTCCACCAGATGGATCTCCATTATCCTTGCCCTCTCTTTATCCGCCATGTCCGCCGTCCATTGAAGAAATGATTCGCTCACCTTCATCGCCTCCTCTTCCATTTTCTCCAATCTATCCATCCCTTCGAATACTTTCGCCGAAATCGATCGCAATTTTTGACCGAGCGCGATAAATTCATTGTGCATTTCGACGATAAACATCATAATAAAGGCGAAACCACCCATAAATGCGACAAGAAGAGGTAAGTACATGAACGACTGAAATAGATGGAGCAGACGACACACCAAAGCGGAATTTCCAAACGGACACCACATTGGGAAATATTTATAAACGAAAAATTTTCCGTTGTGCGAATGCCTCCCAGTCCCAACCAACGCATCCATGTCAAGAAAAGCCTCGATGAGGAAATAGCTCACCAAATAATGCATCA
>QBDW01001966.1:0-21347 GCA_003261595.1 Maconellicoccus hirsutus
TTTCCAATAGAGTTTCGAATGGTGAAAGACGCTGAGGAAAATATAGATATTAATATCCAAGTAGAAGAATTATTACGCCAAAGCGTGATTATTTTTCTCTTGTATTAAAGAAAATGAAAATTAATTCGTTTGGTGGAGCGCAAATACAGAATCCGTGGGACCGGTTCGCAGCGAAAGAGGCGTGTAATGGTTACGTGTTGGTTAAGTGAAGTTTCATGTAAATTAGTTGCGCACGTCGCGTCGCCCCTTTTATCGCGTATATATAATTTAACGTATTATATTTCAATATAATAAGCTTTTGCATGTAAATTATTCATTGCATATGCGGCAGCATTTAAAAACGAATTAACTCGCCGGCCGGCTGTAGCCACCGATGCGGAGTATTTCAAGATAATCGAATCGATTGATCGAGTTTGCGATAATTCGAGGTATTTTTGGTGTTTGAAGCGAGTGGAGATTTTCGATCGACGTTGAAAAAGGAGTATGATGTCGGTTTTCGTCACCATTATCATGATCGTAGCTTCTTGCAAAAATTCTTAATTCTGTACACTTGGGTTACGAGATCATCTGACCACCCGGTATCATCTGGAGTTATCCATATTCGAAGTTTTCAAATTGCCGTGCGCATCTATATTAGTTTTCTTTGGTATCCTTGATATCTCGCTGGTTGTGGATACTTTTATGCGGGCGTATCATGATCTTAAGTGATATAATACGATGTCACAGGCGGTGACGTGTCATGCTCATGAGTGATTCTTGATATTTTCACGTTATCATAACACGAGCGGATCGAGCTCACTGAAGAGCCACCAATGAAAAACCGTGATCACTCCCCTTTATGTTTATATTTGTTATCACTGAAGTTATACACTCAACAAAAACGAAAATAAACGAGTATTATTATTAATTTTAATAATTATTTTAATAAATTGGTAAAAAAAAAACATCAAAAATACAAGCGAGTAAAAGGTAATCAAGTTACGATACTGAACTTAGAGAACTAAGAACGTTTTTACGAGTATGTAACACAACGAATTTGGTTCAGAAACGATAACGAAAAATGAACTTATGATTAAGTAGCATTAAGAAGAAATCAATTTCAAACGAATTGTTTCTATAACCGCTTATTTCTAGGTTCACAAAGAATCCGAATCCATGTTTTTAAAAAATAATTGAATACATTTTTGTAGTAAAATTCCCCACGAAAATGTAAAGAACGAAGTAATCAGAGTGATACTGACAAGACCTGACTTGTTTCTGATTGGTGGCTCTTCTGTGAGCTCGATCCGCTCGTATCATAATAATTCGTAGATGACGCGTCGTTGTTGTGGTAACATATATCATGATCATGTTATAATGGATGTCACTGGAATGGTCGTGAGTGACATATAATCATGTCTTGGTGATATGTCGAATGACGTGTCATGGCAATATCTTATGATCCATGTTGTAATGACTTGTCATAGTGACCTGAATAACGACATGTTATGGTAGTATGTCATGACGTTGTCATGTTAATAAGCAAGGGGATGATATGTAATGACAAGTCAGGGAATAATTTTTTCAATGTCACCATACTATGTCATAGATGACTATTCATCGTCACGGTGATGTGTCATGGCCAGAAGTGACATGTGATCATGTCATGATAGCATGTCAAATGACATGATATGACAAGTCATTATTATAGTGACGTGGCATGGTTGCGAGTGGCGTGTGACATCAAATGACGTCTTCTGATGAACATCATTGTCACGAAGTGACATGAATATGTCATACTGTGTTGCGGACTTGTACGTAAGCTAAGATGATGCTTTATGGTACGGAACGAATAATTATACAGTGTGTCGCAGAAGTCCCGCGCGGTACCTTTTATTTTTGATTGGGGGGTTGATAGCGAAAAAAATCCACTAGTTTTATACTTCTCCTGTGAGGCGCATTCTACGAGGGGGTCAAAAATTTTTGAACTACATATAGGGTGTCCCATAGACTACAAAACGTGTTTTTTCTCGAGAAATTTAAACGGAAAGGGTATGTTATTATGTTGGAATCGAACACTAGCCCTAGTGTGGTGTTGATGAAAAAAAATTTTGCAACCGGTTCAGCGGTTCTCAACCATGACATGAAGAAATTTTTATATGAGATGTTGTTGCAACTTTGCTTTCGAGCATTACCCTGTGAAAAATCAAACCGTTAAAAAAATTAATAGAACAAAAAATTAATATATTTTTTGATTCTCTACAACTTTTGTTTGAAAAATTTTTTCATATCTCTTTTTTCCAACGAGTTATTGATAACCGGTTGAAAACCGCTGAACCGGTTGCAAAAATTTTTTTTCATCATCACCACACACTGGGGCATAGTTTTCGATTCCATCACAATAACATACCCTTTCTATTTAAATTTCTCGAGAAAAAACACGTTTTGTGGTCTGTGGGACACCCTGTATGTAACCCAAAAATTTTTGACCCCCTCGTAGAATGCGCCTCACAGGAGAAGTATAAAACCGGTGGATTTTTTTCGCTATCACCCCCCAATCAAAAATAAAAGGTACCGTGCGAGACTTCTGGGACAGACTGTATATTTGTTTTAAATTTACTACCGTTTGAAAATGCGGAAATAAAATCACGAATAAATTCGCGGTTAGTGTGAAAATTAAAGTTGTAGCTTTTTATATACAAAACTTTGATCGAACAAAGGAACATAGCAAACTAAATTATTCGATTGATTCGAATTTTTAGACGAATTCTGCGGAATTTTCGACCTGAAATTTAACAACTTTGAAATGAAAATTCCCCTCGAGCCATTTTAACGTTGAATATATCAAGTACAAAGTATAGAACAAGCGCCATTCAAATTTCCAACAAAGACGAAAATCTATCGAATTCGTAAGCTCGATTATCAATACTTACACGAGTAATACCCGAAATAAACACGAGTGGGGAACAGGGAGATGAGCCAGGAGGGGAAAAAAACCACTATACCAGATTATATACAGCACGTAGAATCCCTCGGGATGATTTCATCCGTCGGTTGGAATAATTACACGCGCGGTAAACCGTTGTGGATTTTAATTAATGGCCCGTATATATCGTCTTATTTGGTAAATTGTTTATGACAGTTAAATTACTCTTCAGCGTGTAGATTTCCAGAATCTGGCGCTTTTGTACAAGCACCTGGTGGACACGTTTTGCTGCCGTCTATGCGCTTTTACGACGTTTAAATGTAAATTAATACGAAAGCAGGGGCTAGGACGTGTTATCGAAGGTGCCAACGGTGTTATCTTGGTAATATCGAATTTACGAAATTTCAACCGAGATAATATTACTTTTTTGTACGTATTTAGAATACATGACGTATTTTTGAGCAGAATTCAATGATTATCTAATTTATCGAGATTAGCGCGTTATATGGTGTTTTTCAATAATTAACGAAAACTTTAGATTAAAGGAACCGCCTTCCTTTGTTATAATTATATTGTAATTCGATAGTACATTGTTGGTATGGTAGGTTTATGACCTTATGAAATATACACGTGAAGTGTCGTATATGGATTTACTCTGGTTTATTTCTATTTTTACAAGTATACACTGTATCGTGTAATGTTCGATTGGAGAGTATACGGAATTAATTAAGTTCGTATCCAGAGACCGGTTCATGTAGAGCAGTGCCCTTTGCAATTGATTCACTTACACGGCCTGGAACCGAAGGCGGGTTAATCGATTTTTATTGAAATTTCCATTTAAAGGTCATCAGCTCGAATTGATATGTTTGAATGTTGGCGTTCGACTCGCAATACAGGGAGTTTCCGAAGCTCGGAAATGTTTACATGTATAATTATATGGTTGCTGTAAGAGGTATTTTCCTCGTCTTGCGAATGCACGTGTAGTTTATTTTTCTTATCGCGTGGGCTTGTGCAGCTGCGTCTGGAGATTTTTTCGCTGCGCTGTTTCGCGAGCTGCGATGATATCGAATGTGTAAAAATCACCGTTTTATGGCCTCGTGTGGTATACAGCGATAAGAGACGTTTATCTTACGTGATCGACGTCGTGGCACCTTTACGGTGATTTCGTAGTGAAATCGTTGACAAATAAGAATTTTTCGAGGGGGCGTTTGTTTTGACGAGGAAAAAAACAAGATACGATGAAGACACGGTGCGTTGAAAAGGTGGAGAAAATTTCATGAATTATGAAAAAATGCCTTCGAGAAGGTCGTAGACGAGATTATCTTAAACGTATCGTCTCGTTTTGTAGTTAAGAAAATAAAACGGATTTCCCTCGAGGATGTGAAAAGTCTCGGAAAATCAACAAACCATTTCTTTACAGGAGTTTTCGTTTTTCCATAAGTCTGTTATCTTTTCACATGTGTCCTTTTTTTTCGTGCTTTTGCGTATATTTTCCGTAGCTCGTTTTCACATTGCCTCCTTTTTTTTTAATATTTCGTAAAACTTGATTTTGTTCATAGATGGTGCCACGTTGCGATTTTCGTTTCTTTTTTTTCGAGGGGGGAAAAAGCTCTAACGATATTAAACTTAGGCAGTATGGCGAAATTACCGAGCGTATTTGATGTTGCCAACAAAATTCGAATAAATTTTCTATTATGTTTCGTTATATGAGGCTTGTTATTAACCCAGCTGGATTGTTTTTTCCATAATTTGCATTTTTTCCAAGGTATAGTTTTGAAAAGGCGTGAAAATACGGTTTCGCGACAAAGGTCTGGATGATCGGAATGCGAGGTACATTGTTTATCGTTGATTAACGAAACAAGATTGGAATATTTGCGGTGTCTATTCCAATTATTGGCATCGCATGGTGAATTTTGCGAATTGTATGCGACCTAATTGTTTCTAGGTTGAGGTGGTCGTGCGGTTTTGGCGATGAAATGCGAATTATTTTAGCGCACTGGTCCGACGAAGGTGTTAATAGGGGTTATCGAGTACGATTGTTTTCGCGAATTTACGCCGAATTTGCGAGTTTGGAATTGCTTTTATTGCCTTGTTCACCATTTACGAGATACGTTTTGTTGTGCGAATTATCCGGCGTGGTTGTAAATTGTGCAGAAATGGGGGATTTTTCAAAAAATACCAGAATCGAGAAATTATACGTGGAAGAGTGAGAAGTAAAGAAAGGTTGGAGATGTCTTTTGATGGAATTATAAAATATTCCTAGCGAAATGAATCCAAATTTTATCACATTAATTAATATTTCAATTCTGTAACGTGCAATTGTAAGTAAGCCCTGGAAAACAAAAGTTTTTAAATTCTCAGCGAAGAATTATTAATGAAGTGAGTCATTTGTGTAGGGTTTCGGTGAAGGGTTCGCAAGCGTTGATTCGTTTTCTTTAGAGCTATTTTCAGCGTAAAAATTTTCAATTTTTTATAAAATTTTGGCATTTTTGATTGATATTTAGATGTGTTATTATTTTGGATTTCAAGTGTGGAAAATATCAATTATGTGGAAATTCTATTTGTAGACATTATTACTTGAAGTTTACTCGTGTTTTTCTCGTTAATATTACGTCATATGCAAATAATGCGCTTGATGTAATTTATAGAGAATTTTATCGAAAGTATTTTTTGTCACTATCAATTTTTTCATAAATTAATTTTTCCTGCTTGAAAGATCAAATAATGAGACATCGCTTGATTGTCAGTCAAAAAGTTCACAATTTTGTAAAAATGCTCAATCAAATTTCCTACCTAAAATTTGCTTTAAAATTCTTTTCAAGTTTTTCTTCCAAGGTATCAAAATATTAGGAATTTAATGGAAGAGAAGGAAGATTAACCGGATCAGTTGTCTATGTGAGCTCATCGTTCATCATTTTATCAAAAAACTTTTCTGACGAAATATATCAGATTTGAAGGTTCCATGAAACCTCATTTTATGAAGTAATCGATTTTTTGAAATTTTTCTTCATTAGAAGTATTTTATGCTGCAACACAAAAACGAGAATTTTTGAGGAATCGTGTTATACACTTCATATGGATTTAAATTCAAGTAAAATGCCATTAGTGAGTTTGACGTTTTACGAAATTTTAAAATTTCGTCATAATTCATCGTTCAATTTCGTCTGGAAATTCGCTCATTTTGAAATTTTCGACGCGAAATTATATTCAAAATAATTAAATTTTTTTCATCTCTTGTAAATATAATTATTCGAGGAAAGTAATTAAGAAGCGTATTTTTACGACTGAAGGCATCCTACCAACGCTGGCGAAGAATTTCGCGCGAATCGATAGCGGCGCCACTGTCGAATTTCTCGCGTAATATTTATCAAAAGACGAACTGCGTTAAAAAAATCCACTGAAAGGAAATTATTAAAACGTTTAACGCCATGAAAGCGAAATTTAGCTCGTACCCTTTACCTAAAAAAAAAACTACGAGGAAAGCAAAAAAGACGAATATTAAGTTGCCGACAATGAAATGACCCCCTCGTCTATGCTTCCCTCTTCCGTGTACCTTTGAACTGGAAATCAATATTAAAGGAAATAAGTTGTTTCATTGAATTTCCGCTCGTTTAAACAAACAATACCAAATGCTTGTCACCTGTAAGATAAATTACGAGTTAATTAATTATTTGACGTTGCGAAGAAATACAGCTTTTGGAAATTTCAGCTTGGACCTTTTTTTTTGGGTTTCGACCCAGTACGCTGTGCCACCATTAAGTAATTTTTTTTTCTGTTTTAGGTAAGTTGAAAAAAGAGAAAGTTTTTATGGAAGACGCGTTGTTATTCGTAAGTAATTTTATATTTTTCATTTTAAAACGACGCGGTATACGAAAATAAAATGGAAAAAGAAACCGGCGGAGCAAATAAAAGCGCGGTTTTGTAGCGAGTAACTAAAATGAAAAAGATTTCGGATTTAACGTACGCTAGGTGTCTCGGTTTTAGCGAAATCTTCTCTCGGCGAAAGAAATACGAAAAAGTCAGCTCGAGAGTAAAAAAACTTCTAACAATGTTCCAATAACACAGTTTTTCTCTCTGTTGCTCCACATATCGCAACGAAGACGATTTGGCATTATTTTTTAATGTTTCAAAAACCAAACAATAAAATTTTTATTTCCGATATCCGCACACCGAAGTGTGTAACTTTCGATACACTTAGATCGAACTCACGAGATGAATTTATTTCGCGAAACTTATTTAGAAACGTAACGAGTTGACGCGAGGCTCGTGCAAGCTTAAAAAAAGCCTCGGACGTGTTTCCTTTTCTCGTTCTGGTAATGGCAAGAATTTTAATTTTTTCCTGTCGTGTCGCCTCCAGAGTTTCGCGTATTAGGTACGTTATCGAAAAATACGAATATTTTTACGAGCAATTTTTAAATTATTTCCGCCAATAAATGGAACTTACGCGAGTAGAAATTTTTCCATTATCTATAAGGAAAAAAAACGCGCCAAAAGATCAATTTAAATAACGAAAACCTTGTATTAGTGCTACGTGCTCGGCTGTTTTGTTAAATTAAAGAGCAACGTGAATATTTAAGGTGGAATGTTATTTTCGAATTTATTTTAGCCGCTATGTCGAAAATGTCGGCGTTTTTGGCGAATTACCGCGTATCAACGAGTTCCACATTGACTCGCGAAGGTTGTGGAAGTGTTGTAATTTTCGGTTAATTTTCTCGATGACGTCTGTAATTTGCTGGATTTGAATGGTGACGTCATTGATTTACTTTTGATGATAGTGATGCTTGTTGTGTAGTTTAGGAAGCCCTGAAATGAAATCAAGCCTGTCGAAACGTTGCTAGAATTTGATTTAATTTTAGTGCGTCATCTTTTGTGTGGAATCTGAGGGGAGGCAGGGGCGAGAGGGGTGAAATTAACACACCCGAGTGATTCCGCGTTGTATTTTGATTATGAATGGTAAACCTTAGGTTTAATTTTGTCAAGTGCCCAAGTTACGTGAAATATTCATTCGCCATGTTTATTTTGATTCATCTTGTGATATTATCGATAATACTCGTAAAATATGACTCGAGATCAAAGTTCAATCGTCTAAATGGGATTGAAAAATTTTACCAATTTTTTGCAATAAAATATCGATCAGTTGGCATTTTTCTATTGTAAGAAGATTAAAAAAAAAAACGGCTAAAAATTTAAAATAATTATAAAAGAAACAGGAAAAGGTTTTAGAATTGACAAATTATTTTGAAAAAACTGTAAATATTGTGAAGTGTTTTTATTGCGTTTCGATTGAGCTATTGAAAGCAATTTTGTGATTGATTTTTATTCCATATCTTGAATAAATAAATTCAAGCGACGAGACCCATCTTGTGGTCCCCTGATCTTCTGAGGACCCTTTTCCCGAAATTGAAAACGTGTGTGTGGTCTCGCCTAATGATTTTACACACAAAAATTTGGAATGAAAGTTATTCCTCAAAATGATCTCTACATTTTTGATTATTACAATTATTTAGTTTTGAGCAACCCTCCTCCCTCAAATTTGAGAAAACTTCCTCAAAAAAAGTAAAATCTTGTTTTTCAACATTTTTGCAAGAAATAAAGATTTACTTATTGTAAAATGTGCAATCACATGTGTTCAAAATTAATTTTTTTTTTGTGGTGAGGATGAAAAAATTATTCATCTCTTTCTCAGTTGAGATTTTTTCATCAAAATAAAGTATAAACGCAAAAGTTTATATATTTTTGAAATCCTCTTAAAAAATGGCATTTTTTTATTCGAATCATTTTATATTTAATGAATTACCGGATGTGTAATTTCGGGTAATAGTTGAATAGGAAATAGGCAACCACACGGAATCGTTTGGTTGGCATTAATTTTCATCTTAATTTTGATCTCAAATCTATTGAAAATTTTTCTATTCTGCGTAAAAAAAAAATGTAAATCAACTCTTGGAGCTTATAAAACGCTCAAATCTCGATATGAAAAGCACACACAAACCACAACTCATCTCCAACACTCCGCCTCCGTTATTTCCAATCTGGCGGCGCGAACTTTCGAACAAAATATATCTCAAGTTGCACACGCGATAAAGCTGACCCATTTTGGTATCGTTATTAACACTCGCTACACCTTATTTCTTCCCAAGACACACTAACCCATTTACCTATCGAGAATCCACCCTTAATGATAACACCGGCGGCGGCAAACTCGTTAAAACCTTTAAATCACGTCATTCGGCCAAAAAATCTAAACGACGGTGGACGTTTTCATTAAAAAGTCCTCTATCGCATTTACGCGCGCCATTTTCCAAGCCAAATATAAATCCATAATATTCTCACAGCATCTGGCGGTACCACACGCGCGCTTCATACAAAAGCTACGTATCTCAAAAGAGAATATCCCATTTTGGGTGGAAAACTCGCTAAAAGAGGTACGGCATGAAAATATTATCATAGTTGCTGGCTTTTCATAACAGTTCTTTTTTTATCCTTATTTGAAGAGCTTTCCCTATATCTGAAAACCCTCTATATTTTCTCTTTCTTGGAATTATTTTTTTTTTCGGGGAAAAGATTTTACTAAATTCGTGAGGTCTACTTGGTAAACGAGATGAGAATACCTAATCTACTCGGCAGTCTACGTTATTGTCAATTGTTTTTACACCCTTATAAGTCAAGAAAAACCTTCTTCCTGGGGTAAAAATGTATAAAAAAGCAACCCTATAGTAGCGATGATATCGTAATAGTAATAATGATGCAACTTCGTATCACAGGAAAAAACGCCTCAAAACCCCTTCGTCGAAAACTTAATAAAAATAAGTCGTAGAATGGCGTTTACATTTGGTAAATTCGAACACACCGCGATCCTCCCGTCCGCGTAACATACGCTATCTTCACTTCGACGGTGGTTTTCACTCGCGCCTCGATACCGCGAACACTCTTCATTTCGATAGAAAATTTTAATTATGCAAACGCCTACGGTTGTTTAAAACGACGGCGCGTGTATTTACCGAGTTAATAGAATATCTTAGGAAATACACAGAAAGAAATAGACGCTTTCCTATTTCGTAACACGAGTGTTTCGCTTTAAGGGTAGTAAAGGTTGAGGGTAGTGTAGCAATGTGTATCTTATTCGCGTCGGAGCACATGTGCGTACATACGAAAGCGCATTAAACTTTATTACAAATCAAGGTTGTTCGGTGTACCTTTTACCTTAAATCTTTATTCTATGGGTTTTCGGGCTCTCGTACCACACCGTACGTAGCTTTTTGGTACATGCAAATGGTCTATATTTTCAATACATCAGCGTATTTTTTAGGCGTTGGTTAATCGACGTTTCGTGTATTATCGCGTTTTCTACATCGAACCAGTCGCCCTTCGCGTCGTATCAGAAATTAAAATAATAAAAATTACTGCGCTCGTATTTCCTTCGTTCACGATAAGTATGAATTTTTATTATGAAATACCGTCATCGAGCTATACGCGCCCTATTGTCATACGCGTCCCTTTGCTTTAAAAAAAATAAATACACCGAATCATGCGATTTTATTAAACGCTTTTTCGTATTTGTGGTCACGAAGTAAATACCTCTAGATTGCTTTTAAAAAAGAAGGGCGTCGGATCAATTTCATTTTACATGTACATGTGCACGCGTATTCTTCTCGTGGTACTTCGTGTGTGTACGACTTCGCGTCCCTCTTGGCCTTTTTTTTTCTCCTTCAGCCATTTTCACCATTCGCAGAAAATCCTTTTTTGAACGAAACGCGTACTTCAAGTTCTCTCGACAGTTTTAAATTTCCATTTAATGATAATATCATCCTTCCCCTTATGAGGCGGATTTAACAAAAGGGTGGCATTAGGAAATGGAACCTTTAGGGGAGTAAATTTATTTGCCAAATTGGGCTCACCGCGTGGAAAAATACCTCGGTGTAGTGTGAAAAAAATTACGAGTTTGGTGGAAAAGCTGAAATTATCGGAGTCGAAAATTTTGAAATTCTGGAGTCGCTGGAAGAAGCGCTGCGTTGTTTTTCATCGATCAACGAAGACATTGGTGGGCCTGGTTTGTAAATATTTGAAGAGGGTAGATGAAATACAGTTTTTCTGAAAAAATTTGTAAAAGGTGATTTTTGAAAAAATATTAAAAAATTGATCTTTTTTGATAAATGGCTGGAAATTTTAATGAATTTGCCTACACTGCCCAAATATGTGATGTCATTTTTATATTTTTTTAATGAGCATATGATGTGTTTTTTTTTCATAATTTTAACTTGATGCTTTTAAATTTGATTTTTTTAAATATAGATTTTTTCAATCTGAAACTTGACCTTGTTGAAGGTGTGTGGGAGGGAGGAGGGGTGTCGAAGTTGAGTGATTTTTGAAAATATGGCGAAAAGGTGGTGATTTTTTGGGGGGGGGGAAACGCTGGTACCACAATTTTTTTATTTTTTTGAAAGAAGAGAATTTTTATTATTCAAATTTTATCTAATTAAAAATGCAAAATGAAAAAATTACTCTAGCGAAATAAGTGCAAAAATTTTATAACAAGAATGAGTAATTTTTGATAATTTTGGACGTTTTCTAATTTGCTACAAAAGTCGAAAGCTTTATTAAGAAATGCAGCTTGATGACAGAACCACAATTACCACAGTTGGCAAAAAAAGTTCAGTTTTTGAAATAATTTTCAAACTTTTTAACATTTGGCGTACCCCTCCCCTCCCCTTCTGTCATGACATCTCATGTATAATCTGGTATCAGATCCTTGCTTAAAAAAGACAAATAATTAGACAATAAAAATATTAAAATGTCGAAGTTAATTAGTTACGAATTTATATTTCCAGTGCGATTATATTTTCGGAAAATTTTCCCCAATTTCATAATTTTGCCAAATTTCACAACATCGAAAAACCACCAAATAAAATCTCAAATTCTTTTGATCTTTTTTAATGGAGAATTCTTGTAGTTTATTTATTTCAAATGAGTAAATATTCCACGAATTATAAAAAAATGACCGCGACTTCTGTTAATGAATAATTTTAGGCGATTTTTTCCAAATAAATACTTTGAAAAAAAAATTCAAGTTTTCTTTATGAAATTCGAAAGTAAAGACGTCTATGGGAAAAATACAGTGTGACCCAAACTAATAATGAAGTCTTGTGATATTTTTTTGAGGACAAAAATAATTCGATTTTTTTATTCGAACGATTCTTTGGGTATAATTCCACGTGTAATTTCCTACTAAATGGGAGTTTCACACCCTTTGAAATACCATTCTCAAGATGGCAAACAAGAAAACTATAATTATGTAAAACTACCTCCGAAGCGTTATCTAATTTGCGAACTACATCTTGAATACTTCACGTGCACTGCACCTGAAATTTATCACTATTATGGCACAACTGACCGTAACCGATGACCAATGACTTCTAATTAAATCATCCCTCGAGTACAAATACTCCGGATTCGTATTTAAATAAGAAACACGCCATAGACATCTGGAGCGCTTAAGACGCCGCAAGCGGAATGATTCCGGAGCGAAATTTCAATAATATCTTTGAATTGGAAAACGTAGCGAACCACACGTGAAGTTTTTCACGCGAGTGAATTCTCAACGAAACGAATTTTCTTTAGCATTTCGGTCAGTTGTCGCAGAATGGAAATTATTCCAGTTGGCGGCGTATTGTTTTCATTGGCGCTGGAATTGCTGCGTTTGTGGCGTGAAATTCTTTCGTGTGGGTGTTTTGTGTAACCTTTCGAAGTGGTATTTGGTTACATGATAATCGTATATGAAACGATAAGTGATTTTCGTCCCTTACTTTGGGACGTATTTTTGAATATATATTTTGCATAGATCCCCTTTGTATGGCGGAGATATTGTGGTGAAAATGGAGTCCGGCGTAATGGCGTCTGCGAATAATTTCCAAGCCGATGAAATACGTTTCGAAGCAAGAAGTTTATGCGTTTCTCTATGCATCTGGCGACTTTCGAGTGTAACTCATCGTAAAACAATTTTTAAAAATCATTTATAACTTTTCCGCCATGGGCTTGAATCACCTAAAAAAAAAGCTCCCTTTAACGAGCGCTGTAAATGGTATTTCTAAAGCGGTAAGCTTTAAATCTCGTAAAAATGTGCCGAGTTTTTTCGGGCTCGACAATCGTAACATATAAGCTGCGATTGCACTATGTAGCCGCAACGACATCGCGCTGTTAGGGGCAGGCACGAATTTTACATTTTATTGGTGAGGGTTAGTTTTCGTCTATAAATCATAATAAAAAAAAGGGCCGCGCGATCGATGAAGACGTTAGAGCTATTAGGTACATACCTCCAGAACTAACCTTCGCTGTGGATACGACTTTACAATATACCCGAGAAAGGAAAAAAATACCGAAAGAATAACGTACGATTTCTTATGTCAATATATCCTCCTTTGTGTTTTTTCTCTCCGGTTTTACATTGTGAGGCGTTTTGTACGCGTGGCTTTTCGCACATTGATGTCGACGCTTTTAATCATGTTGAAAGTTGTTTAAAAAATGTACAATGGGAACGATTAAATTTACATTTCGTTAGTTGACAAACGAATGGAAAATTGTGGAATTGCGTTGAAAAATGAACAATGGAGGCCTCCAAGTTGAGCAATTTTTTCACTTTCGCTTTGCTTCGATGTCGATTCAAAAAACCAATCGAATTATTTACGCGTCTCGTTAATTTTTTTCTTATCACGAACTTAATCGAATTTGCCAATTTTGTTCCTAAATTCTGAAATTTTTTTCAAAATCCTCTTGTCAATTCAAAAAAACCAATAGAATCATTTACGTCTGGAGGACTTAATCAAATTTACCAATATTTCTGTTTCTTCTGAAGAGCACGCGACGAGACGCATTATGCATATTACGCGAAAGGCGCGACTGGAATTATCAAAACGTAACGTTTCTTACCCTCTTTGACAATATCCTCGACAAATCCTCAACTCACAGCATCCCTCATGACTACAGTATCAATCACCTTCCCTTTTTTTTTCAGCTTAGACGACGACGAATTACTTCACATCGTGTAATACGTTGTGTTTCGCCCTCGTAACGCATCTATTATTAATTTTGTCGCCTTTCTTTTACAATTTTAGATGCCGTATAATCCTCGGATTAGATCGTTTGCATCTGCATCTATAAATACGATTAATTCATCAACACTCCCCGATATAAGCTGCGAGGTGTTTTTTATCGTGTTCACGGTACCGATTCGAATAGTGTTTTTTCACACAGTTTCCTCTCCGGTTGTATCCGCCCTTTCTCTATGCCGGTTGACATACGCCTTTAATCTGTGTATAATTATGCAGTTCCTTAGTCGATTCCAGCGAAAGAGTGAGGATTTCAGAGGATCAACGAAGGGTTGTAGAGTGCATGAGCTCGTAATTAATCGAGTTCGGTGCATTAGGACTTATTCTTTCCCGAATTGAGAATAGAGCTTCTAGGGCATCTAATCTAGATTTAGTGAAATAATTTTGCCTTTGAATGTGGAATTGATCGAAAAAATTCGTTTTTCGAGGTTCACTTGTCGCTTTTCCCTTTGATGAGGATTTTTAGCTATTTAAAATGGGGTTTTCTGTGATATCTCGAAAATTTGAAGTAATGCGAAGACGAAGTCCATGTACAAAAATTTGCTCTCTTCAATTCCCTACAACTTCTGCCTTGAAAATTCTCATCTCATATCAACACCTTATAAAGGTAATGAAAAAATAGTGAATTCTGTCAAAAAATATTTATTTTTATACATTTATCAAAATTCCTTGGCCAACGTCGATTATGCTTCGAACAAACCCGAAGTATCGGGTAATCAAACCGTAAAAAGTAAATCACCCATTATTCGTCGAGTCATCAACATCGATGAAAATATGATTTTCATGACTCACTAATACGAAGCGTTCTATATACCAACACGTATAAATTTCAAGGCCGCCATTACCGCCATCGAACATCCATCAAGCGTGAAAATGTACCCAATGACGTGGTAATTCAAATCAGGCTTTAAATTCTTGAAGAAAAAAAGTACCAGTAACCAAAACACGGTTCACAAGGTAACGATAAAAGCTCCTTACGCGTAGGTTCGATCTACACGAAAACCTTTCGTATATTTTCACATGGTTTTGGAAATTACGCTGGAAATATGGAAACAAAAGAGGAAAGTTTTCCATCTGTATTTTATCGTTACGTTTCGGTTTACCGCCTACGTTAATATTGCTAATGAAACATCGGATTTCATCTTGATTTGAAAGATGAAAAAAAAACCTCGGTTATTTGTCGACGTTGGAGCTTTTGTATAAAAATTGTGGCGCTTTTAAAATTGAATACGGGAAAAAACGCCGATTACTGTTGACTCCTACGGTCGATGGTTTAATTAGAAAAGAAAAAGGAAAAAACATCGCGATACGATCTATACACGATGTAATATCGCCAATAAGACCGCTCGTGCAATCGAACCGAGATTGCGTCCTTTTGCTATGCTTTTGTCTAATATGCGACTTTTGTTGTTGCCAATTCGGTATTTTCATTAGAATTTCGCCTTTATTCGTGGTTGAGCGTCGGAATCGAGGTCATGCCTCGTATTTCAAACGAGGCTCATGCGACGTACTCGAAATACTGTTTTAAATATGAAAAGGCGCCGATACGCTTCAAAGAACTAGTAGCAATAGGTAATGAATAAGTCAAATATACAATATCGTCAGATGTACGTAATATTTAGGCAACTGTCAGCCTTAGTTGTAATGATTTATACGACAAATAGTCGCGTTGGCGTATTAGAAAAACGGCTTCCACGAGGTGTTTTTCACCTCTGGTGATTGTATTCGGTATATTGCTCGCGCTGCCACCGGTTGCCTTCGTATTGTTATATAGAACGTTCAATTTTTCATCGTGTAGTACATTGTATAGGTAATGGGTTCGTGTTAATGAGAATTCCTCCGTGGTTCGTTTAACCAACTTGGCGAATCACCGGTTTGACCAACGGTAGCTGGTTCGATTGGTAATGTAAACGCAATCGGTGTGATTTACGATTAAAATGTTGGCATTGTTCGAAACCACGTTCGAAAAATTATTACGTTTTAATTTTAAAAAGTGAAAAATAACGCCCACGCGGGTGCTGAACGCCATATGTATGCTCGGAAATGTCGTATATGCATCGAGTACGTACGAGTTTCAGACAGTGTTGCCAGGTGTGGTGATTTTTGAAATTTTCAAATTTTGCGTTGTCGATGTGGCGATTTTGCAGGAGGGGTGATTTCTGACCTGAATTTTGAATTGTCTTGCTTTAAAAAAAAAAAAAGCAAACCTATTAAATTGATGCAAAAAATTTGCTAGATTTTGAGATCAAAAACGTATAAGCTACCAAAATATATCGGAAATGGGTAATTACCAGTAATTTGAGGTAATTTACAGATAATTACCAGTAATTACATGTAAAGTACTGGTATTTACATGTAATTTACCGGTAAACATAGGTAATTTATTGGTAATTACTAGTCATTTATTGATAATTACAAGTCATTTATTGGTAATTACAGTCAACTTACTGGCAGTTAGCGGTAATTACAGGTAATTTACTGGTAATTACGGGTACTTTACCGGTAATTACGGGTACTTTACGGGTAATTACGGGTACTTTACTGGTAATTACGGGTACTTCCCTAATAATTACAAGTAATTTACTGGTAATTACAGATAATTTACCCGTAAACATGGGTAATCACACAGAATTTATTGGTATATACAGGAAATTTACTTGTAATTTACTGGTAATTACATTAAATTTACTGGTAATTACAGGTGATTTACGAGAAATTATAGGTAATTTACCGGTAAACATAGGTAATTACACGAAATTTATTGGTACATACAGGAAATTACAGGTAATTTACTGGTAAACACGTGTAATTACAGGTAGTTTACCATAAATAAGCTTGTAGCTACGTATATAGTTCATATATAATTGGTTTCTGGAGCATTTTGAAAATCCTGGAAAGAAAATTAAAAATCATGTTAGAGTCCGCTGAGCGCATTTTTTCGTATCTCCAACTTCGATAACCGAAGTACTGGTAATTGGTACCGAAAATATTGGAATTTCGCGACTCGAAAAATTCTCGATTAGGAATGCTCGACTGATTAAAAGTTGTTCGATATCAGATTTACGAGAATAATCGATACATCAAGTTTTATCTGAATTGATAAAATCTGCGTTAATTTAGAAACATAACATGCAAATTTATAAATTTCACAGAAAACATGAAATCTAAGGGCATGTCTTCGGAATTGTTGCGAGTTTCGGAGATGTTATCAATTACGAGATGTTTACTGAAATTCGTACAAATTACAATTCTGTAAATTCGTCATGAAAACACGTGGTGATCACGTACGACCTAAATACATTGTTATTGAAATTAATTAATCTAAAAGTATTCTCGAAATTCCTACACATTTCAACATCGGAATGCGTATCGGTTATATTTCGGTATCGAATAAAGAAAAGAAACACGTAATAAAATCTCGCGGAAACGTGGAATTCGCTCGAAGACACTTCATTTATTAACTTTTCGTCGGTTTTGCCTTTTTTTTTCTCGCTTATTTAATAAATACCGGATATGGTGTTTCAAAGAAGTGAAAATTGTTATAAATCTGAATCAGCGATGTTGCCAAATTGCGAAGTTCGCGTTACCTTGAACTTATTTCGCCGGGGAAACAACGTTGATATGACGTATATTACAAGCCTTATATTAAATTCTACGATAATTTTTCAAATTGAAGAAATTCTCGTGAAAAAACTTTCGCGGATGACACCGATGATGAATTTTTTTTTTCAACTTCCGTAAACGGCGAAAAAAGGCGTTAAAAACAAATCAGCCATGGCACTGACGCGTTGTACTGGTAATTTTAATTGGAAAAAGTGATGCGATAAAAAATGTGTTGGAAACTTTATCTAAGTTGACATCTTTGTGCATTTTTAATTAAAAGCTTTCGTTAACAAAGCGGGCCTTATTAGGTGCTTTTTTTTATACCGAACAACCGATGAAATTGTGTCAAGTTATGTGAAAAAAATTAGCGAGGTTGATTCGAGGGGTTTTTTTGCTCGTTATACGGAAATATTTCAACTGGAGGTTACGTTTACGCGAGATCGACGAATCGTGTTTGCAAACAGTGTTGCTCTTTTTTCATCGAAGATATCGGTTGGTGCGATTTCGCTGTGTTTTTGGAGGAAAATTTCTCAAAAATACGAACCAGGTGGAAGTTTTGGGTGTAGTACAACGAGAAGGTTAAAGAGCGAGGAAATTAAAGGAAAAGGCGAGCAATTACGCGCAGATGTTTAGCTAACGTGTCAAAACTTAAGAGCTCACGGTGAACGATTAAGCGTGAAGTTTGCACGCGGCGTACCTTCAAAAGGTGAAATTTTCCCAAGTTAAAGGTATCAAGTTGACTTTTGCAGACGACCGCGGCGATGGGATTGCAAAAACGGCGAGTAAATCGGCTACCCAAGAGCACGTTTTAGATTTCAAAGCTTCCCTCGATTGATATAATTCAATGAATTGGCAATTATCGTGGTCGCGTTGTGTGGAATTTTGTCGGTTATCGTAGTTTTCGCAACTTTAGCACGTTGATGTGTTAAAGGCCACCTCTGAAGTTTATTTACTCGGCTTTGGCAGTGTTACCTTTCACATGTGGCCGGAAAAATTTCCTCGAAGGTAAGGTATTTTCTGATCATCTCAGAGAAAGGGATTTTATGGGGTGTTTTTTGTTGGCACTTTAAAAAAATGGTCGAAATACTTTTTCAATGTGCTCTTTCCATTTGGGACTTATCTATATCAGCTTTGGGAATTATGGGGCAGGAGTAATACAAATCTTGAATTTTCTTGTCTCCCAGCAAGATTAATTTGGCTTGTTTTTGACCCGAGTCGTCGATTTTCTCCGCTATGAAAGGCGTCTTTTTCCACCTTGACGAGTCCTGGTCGGTACCAGTGGAACGGGGGGCGAGTTTACACTGTATAACTTCTCTATCGAGAAATATTTTCATAAATTCATCGGAATGCATGTTTGATCACGCATCGCTTTTGATATTCCTGTTTATTTACTTGACTCGCATCACATCCTACCTTTTAATTATTCTCGTACTTCCCTCGGGTCAAAACCCTCTCGAATTCCTCACTAAATTCTAAGTCATCGTCGCGATCACGAAACCTCGCAGACAACGAACTTCCAAGGAAACATGACTCATCCTCTGTTTTTGCATTTATGGCGCGTGTTTGCAGCACGGATCGCGTAAAACTGCACAATTAACCAGTTACTCAATTATTCGCCTTATTCGACGTACACGGTCAAATCTTCACGATGCGAATACAAAAACCTCGACCGGAGATTAAAATCGAGCACGCTATCGCGGAAATTTTTAATTAAATTATCCGGCGCGAAAAATTCTAGACATCTGACCGCAAAAAAATTAATCAAAATTCACGATTTTATGTCATCACCGATATTCGTGCGACCGCTGAGCTCATCAATTAACGCACGCATGGCGTATGCGATGCTAGCGCTGCGGTTGCGTAATACGGTAAATCAGATTATCAGCATTTTGGTCGAATAGTTAATTAAAAGAGTTGATCCGGAGTCGTGCAAATTATGGTGGTTTAATCTCGCGTGCGTATTTATGGCTCTATCTTAATAATCGAGCTGGTATTTTTTTCTCGAGCACACGAAAAGGGGGGGGGCGTCGGCATTTTTTATCAATACGCAGCGATTCAGATTGGTTGAAAATTCACGTTACGCGTCGTCATGGCTAAATATTCCTCGTATTTCGCTATATTATATTCCTTCTTTCGGAAAATTTATTCGTTTTGCGAGCTCGGTCGCGTATACATCGTTGTCTTAATGAGAAACGACCACGTTCGCGATGAAAATTCGACACTGTTTTAAAATACTCGGAAATTTAACTCGTAAACTCAATCCGGTGTTAATTCCTCTTGGGACAATACCTTTCGCGACGGGCTCGTATCGTGCGAACATCATCGTATTTAAAAGCGAGAAGGTAAACCGAAGAAGGCGGTTGTTTTCTTATGTACACCGAGTTTCCAACCGCTGGCGCGAGAACGAAATTAAAGGGGGTTTATTATAACTAGATGTATAAGCCTTGGTAAAACAATTATGACTGACGGTTCGGGAAATTTTCGTACTGGCATCGTATTCTTGCCGGAGACGAGGCGCATTCCACGTATCAGCCGCAGGTGTATAGTACGTTCTGTCCTATATATCGTAATTCCTATACGCGAACACGTCAACCTTCGCTGCCAGGGTTTATCCTGCTGCATCCCTCTCTTGGAGCGCCGATTACGTTGTCTAAAATCAACGGTAACACTCTTTAAATCCGAAGCCTCTATGTTAATTCGATCGTGACAGTTTTACATATACGATGCCGACATATCTCTATACACGATATTAAAAGATACCGCGTTATTTCTTCACACTGTTCGTATCCTTCCCAAGAGGGCGGGCAATCTAAGCTTCGAAATATGAATCATATACAAGCCGAGCTGACATACTCGTCTAAGCGTACCTTACAAATGACACAACAACGATTACCTTCGTCGTCTGGTATTATTTAATCATATATCTCATCGGTATCGCCTACTTTGCTACATTCTTATACAACCCGACATGGGGGTCTAAATCGCCAAATTGTACATCTAACAGGAGGACCTCCTTAGGTCGCACTCTCAGAATTCAACGAAAAGTCTTAAAGCCAAAGCTGCTTTTCATTATTCAATGTAACGAATTTTCGCATTTTTAATGTGCAGCTCCCTCAAAAACGATTTTTCATCGATATCTAGCCAATCGCTAATTCTATCGAAATTTTCAAGGTGCATTTTCGATAGTAAATTTAATTTCCTACAAGTTAAGTTTATATATATTTTTTCATAACACGCTTCGTTTTCAAGTTATCGAGCGAAAACGTATAGAGCCCGACGCCTAATCGCTGCGTCGCGTAAATTACCTGGCAATTCGACCTAGCGCGAAGAATTTCTGACGTTTTCTACAATTGAAAATTCTTCACGTGTCATTAACCTGCGGCCTCTTCACATTGGTTCCAAGGTGCTGCCTCAACACATGTGTCAAATGTCACACTTTTTCAATTTTTGAAGCAATGATTTTATTGTGCCACCTTGTTTATAGTCCAGTCAATCTAGTCCGAAAATGGCCTCGAGCTTGTAAAACGAGAAGATAAGCTGAATTTTGGTATATACCTAGTATTCGATACCCTTTACAGCATAGTTCACTTCGGAACAAATGTCATGTTTGCAAGTTCCCTTTTTTGTGGATCTAAGCCCCCTAAAATTGGTTTTTCGCTTATATCTTAGTGACAACTGGTTTTATCAAAAAAATAGTTTAGTTCAAAATTGAAACCCACTAAATTCTCTAGATCGGA
>QBDW01001967.1:0-53012 GCA_003261595.1 Maconellicoccus hirsutus
TTTTTAAAATTATGTCAATTTTTGCAATTTTCAATTTTTGAACGACCATAACTTTTTAAATATGTGAGATAGAGAGGTGAGGTTTGCGGCATTCAATAGGACGGTCATCCTCCCCCCCAGAAGCACTTGTCAAAATGATCGGCATAAAAAGACATATTAAAAAAAATTACGAATTGATGAAAAACCTCACTTATGACCAATCACCCTGATGAGTGTTTCTGGAGGGGGGAAGACCGTCCTGTTCAATGCCGTAAACCTCGCCTCTCTATCTCACATAGTTAAAAAGTTATGGTCGTCCCAAAATTAAAAATTGCAAAAATTGACATAATTTTAAAAAGTTTTGGAAATTTTAATTTTTATAACTTTTGATCTAATTAAGATAGAAAGATGAGGTTTGCGGCATTGGAAAGATCAAACTTTTTCCTTCTAAAAACATTATTAAAGTCATATGTTATGAGAGGAAATTTTTGAATAATTCAATAAAAATGATAAAAATTTCACAATTTGAACGCGTTTTCTTCTTTAATTTGTCATTTACACCCTTGAATATTAACCTAACACAAAAATCATCCACACTAGAGTAATCTAGATAAAATTTTCTTTCTCCCAGAACAAACCGCATATTTCTATCTATTTTAGTAATTGAGGTATAATTATTCAAAATCAGTTAACAAAAATGAAAAAAAAAATTTTCAAAAGAGTATACCACTGCCCCTGCGGCCCGGGGGTTAGGCACACATGCATACATAGACTCAGTTTATGTTGCACAGTTTCTGGGTTGAAGGCCTTACTTCTACCCCGGAACACCCTGTATACAGATACATAAAATAATAATTTTGTGGGTACTTGTTTTTGTGCTGCGACAAATTATCAATATCGTCCTGCTTTTTTGAGAGGGAAGAACTCACCTTTTTTTTCCATAACGATATTCAAATGAAAGAAATTGAAAACAGAAGAGGAAAAAACCTATAAATCTTTATTTCGCAGCATCATACCTCAAAAGATCTCTCATCTTGTGTTGTTTTTGCACATTCAGCGAAAACACATACACCCAAAAAATTGCCTACTTGAATAGATTCGATTAACATCAAAATGCAACGTTATTTCATGGCATTTTGCATTCGCTTTGAGAAATCAAGATTCGTCAGATTCAACTGCTCAGCGAAACAACAAATGTTGTTTACCGATTCATAAGCAACAATTGTTTCCATTTGGAAAATCGCAACCATGCGTCACATTTCAAGTCGATTTTTCCATACGAAGTCTCGTGAAAGCGTTCTATCTCCTTTATTCAAAGTAATAATGATATCTTCGGATAAAGGCTTCATTTAATTAGCATTTTTTATCGGTAATTTTTCCAAGTTAATCCTTTAAAGCAACTTTGGCTATTTAATTACTTAATTCGGCCTCGATAGATAATCAGTTCAACGAAGCTGTCAATTTTGCTAGCATATCAATCAATCGGCGGCGACTTTCTTGACTGTAAAATCAACTCGACTTGGAAATTTTTTTATTTAATTGTTAAAGATAATGAATTGCTGGAAATCAGCGATACCACGGAATGAAGAAATTTGTCTATGGAAAATTATATAGGATTTTCAGGCGAAAGATTGAGATAAAGAAATGATACTTTAGGTATAATAACGTCGAGAGTATTTTTGAGGTATTTATCAACAATTTTTTCCCCGACGTTGAAAATATTTTCCGTTGAATCTAACGGGGCAGTGAATTTCTTTGAATTCAGCCAGTGGATCTCTATGCCGAGACTTTGACGATGTGATTGATTTGTTTAAACACCGTACCGACTATACCGAATGTCAAATTTGGAAATAATTTCAATATACCATGACTCTATTCATCTGTTATTAAACTCACAATGCATTTCTTTCGAATCCTTTTTACCATATCACTAAGGATGTACATAGCACACGATAGAGCACATTCTTATATACGTCTTATAACATCGCCATCATATGGTCATGTTTCGAGTACACTAATTTTATTCGCCATACCGCGAATATTTTCCTAGCGTAATCGTAAAATACATTATTCAACGTACAATATCATCGCGAAAATACCATTCAGTCCTTGGACTTGGGAAATTAATAATAGAATTTTTATGCTTTTTCCTACAAGACGAGGGTACATTCCCATGTAAATTTTTCGGCTTTATTTTATTCTCGGTGCAACTCTGAACTCATACGCAACTACATTATCATTTTCCTGTAAAATTCCAAAACAACGAGAAATATTCTAAAATTGGCATTTTTTGAAGATAATAATCTAAATTATTGAAATTATCTCGTAGATGTAAAATTTAAGAGAAATATAAAACCAACGAAAAACAAAGGATATTAAAAACAGGCAAATTTTCGATCACAAAGTATTTCCTTTTAAAACCACATCGACTGGTTGAAAATGCCTCCAAGCAAATAAACTACTTTTTAACCGATAGCGATTCGTTTGTAATTTCGCATTTATAAAAAAAAAACCCAACGAAGCAATTTTTTCGAATTTTTGTACAAAAAATGACACTAAGCTTGCGAATTCTAGCCTGGAGGATTTATTCGATACTAATCGCCACCTGAAGCGCTAAAAGCATCGGGAATTCGCCGAGTATTCCCACACGGATGATCCGCCCAAAGCCACGATAAATCCGGACGTTAAATCGTTCAGGAATTCGGCGCAATTATAAAAACCACGCCGAAATTTTCAGCGGCATTTAAATCAAGAACACGAAACGTGCAGAATCAGACGTGCAAAAATTTTCCCCAGAGTTTAAAAAATAATTAAAAAGACAAAATAACTCGAATTTGTGAAAAATTGGTTGAACATCGGTACGAGAATATTGCAGTAGAATTCGTCAATTCGAACATAATTTCAGCGAGTGTTTTGTTTGAAGATGTTTTTAAGAGCTTAAAAAACGAACGGTCAAAGTGCTTGTAAATTAATATTCCCCCTTTGCTGATTGCTCCGCCATTGTTTCCTTAATTGAAGAATTTCTTCGCCATAACGCTTTGCATTTGGTTATTTTTCATTGAATTTTTTTATAACGCTGTATTTTAAAAAGTTTACCGATAAATAAACGAAGATCGAAACTAAGGGGAACTTATGTACATAATCTTTATTGATTTGCGCTATATATTTACCGCGCTTTTTCCCATTTCAAAGGTATTATCTTTTTTTACGTCTTTTTACGTTTGTATTAAGAAAACAAGAGTACAAAAAAGAGTAAATTTAATACTCTATATCCAAGACAAAAACCCTACTGTGTATAAATTCTTTTTAATAGTTCGTACAAATCGTGTCGAATAAACATAAACGAAATATAAATGATATCTTTTAAAAGAAACAAGAATAAGAATTTCGTTTACATTATAACATTTTCTCTCCTTAACCAATTCCAGATGGGATAATTTAAAAAACAAATTATATCATCTCACGATACAACGATCGTTTTGTTTTCTAGATTCGGATTTTTTTTTCTCCTCCATTTGATGCGGCATTGTTCCCGTCGGCTTGCCATTGTGCTAAAAATGTAGTTGTTCGAATTAATTTCGAATTATATTAAAAGTTGCACGACTTCAACATGGCGGATTCTTAATGGTAATTTTTTTCGCTCTCTTGGAGGTATAATTGTTTTGGGATTTTTTAAAGTTTCAGGTTTTTTTGTACTCGAGAGTAAAATATCTTTGTTTGGGACATTCGCAGAATAAATTGTTACCTTCAACGAGTTGTAACATTTAAAGATCATCGAAGTAATCGTTGCCAGATGTGCAAATTAATGAGGGATTTTTAATTCAACTTCTATTACACGTATAGAAAAACTTACATTTTTATTACGAACAAAACGTTAAAACATAGGTTACATGGCAGGTTGGAGATGACTAATAATAAACAAATTGCTTCAAGTCTGTTTATAAATCCTTTAATCGATAAGAATAACTCTAAATGATTGAAAAGATCAAGTGTAGGTATCCGCATAAATTCAGATAAGCGGTTCAAATGGCTTAATGCAATCTTGTCTATTTACTTGATCATCTAAGCAATTCAAAATGAAATATTGAAGTGCCACGTTATTTATCAATTCGCCTGACCTACAATTCGGTATTTTTTTTATAAATCATTACCGTAGGAAGTTTTCAGGTATACAAGTAATTTTTTCACTTCATAAACCGTAGAAAATCATACCACATATTGATAGAAATTACAATAACGTGACATTATTTTTCAAAAAAATCGTGAAGAGTATTTTTAAAGAATTTTAGTTACAAAAATTTAACTGATTTCAAAGAAGATATCATCTGGTTACCTCAACAGATAAGTAAGTAGCTAATTAATTACTACAGGTACACGATGCACTGAATTCTATTGGAAAATTTTTGAAAATAGCGTTATTGTTGTAGAATTTGAAGGTAAAAAATCGAAGTTTCAATCAAAATAATTTTTCCTAAAGGAAAGTCATCCAGAATAAAGGCTATAGACAGATAAGCATAGGCGATCTGCTTCAGGGTCCAGATTTTGATGATATTTTGGTATAAGGAGGGTACCATCGAGAAACGCTCGGATTCAATTGAAATTTAGCTACATAATAGATCCTTATAAGGGCCTTCGATGAAAAAATTAGCAACCCCCCTTCAATTTCCCCTCCAAACGGGAGTTTCCGACTTCATTTATTTTTTTTAAGTATCTATCTCAACTTGCACGATTTTCAAAACTTATCTTTTCGATGCATCTTTGATCAACTTTTGTAGTTTATTTTTTACCTTGACTCGCATTTTGCAAAAATCGACTTATTCAAGACCAAAAAAATCGCAAATTAATCTTGAAATTATTTCAACCAAAAAATGTTATACATATAATCAACAACCCAAAAATGTGTGGATTTCGTAAAAAAAAAAAAAAAATTAAGTGATGAGCTCGAGCGAGCGCGCGTTAATCGGTACTTCTCACTGTGCGATAGCGCCTCGTTTTCACTTACGCGCGTTGCTGCGTTAGGCATGTTACTACAGGTCTGACGCGGCGCCGCGCGCAACGGTGAACGAGGCGCTACCGCATAGTGGGAAGTTTCGGCGAATGCACGCACGCGGTTTTTGTGATTTTTGACCACGACCTCGGGGAGGCAAAATTTTGAAAAAAATATATGACATTTAGGGGTCAAAAACATATCGAAAAAATGAGGTTTGAAAATTTGGCCGAGTGATATAGACACTTAAAAAAAATAAATGAGGTCGAAAACGCCCATTTGGAGGTGAAAAAATTGGAGTGGGGGGTTGTTGATTTTTTCATGGAAGGCCCTTGTGAAGGTCTACCATGTACCAAAATTTCAATTAATTCCGTCAACTTTAATTTAAAAAAAAATTCCTATCTGATCGGGGTTAGGGGGAGCTGAAATTTCGATCATGAACGTTTCTTGATGGTACCCATCTTATACCAGAATATCTTCAAAATCTGGACCCTGAAGCAGATCGCCAATGCTTACCTGCCTATAGCCTTTGCATGCTGATATACGCAACGCGCATTTTTAAATTCAATTTTATTAACAAGTCATAAAACAATCCACAGACAATATGAAGCTTCTTGTATTATCAGCTCTACTTTCTGTATCAATTCGTGTGGAAAGTCATCAACATTTGATATCCATTTCTAAATTGAACGATATAGCAGATCATATCAACAACATAAAGTCCACATGGAAGGTAAATTCTTCTGTTTCAAAATATTCGATTTTAAAAGAAATTCAGTACATGTAATAACTTCCAATTTAAATAGGCCACGAAATTCCATTCACTAAATGGTGATGACTACTTAAATGCGAAGTTTCGAATGGGTGCTCTTGAAGAATTCCCTTCGCAACGCATTGAAGGTACTCGAGATGGTGAAGCGAAGCAATGCACTGATCATGGTTTACCAAAAGACTTCGATGCAAGAATACATTGGCGGAAATGTAATTCAATTATAAGTCACATTTACGATCAAGGAAACTGTGGATCATGTTGGGTACGTAATCGTCCATTTGATGCAAGAATGAGATAAATTGATCCATTATGAGTCATATTAAAGAGCATTTTTCATCATGAATTCAGGCGGTAGCGGCAGCTTCTGTTTTTTCTGACAGAGTATGCATAGCTTCTAAAGGGGAAATAAGAGCACTTTTTTCGAGTCAACAAATCATGTCATGTTGTCGTTGGTGTTCCAGCGCAAATGGCTGCAGAGGCGGTTGGACTGAAAGAGCTTTTTCTTATATTAGACAATCTGGATTAGCAACCGGTGGCGATTATAAATCTAAACAGGTATCTGCAGGATGAAGTTCAGTAACATATAATTTTCGTTTTGAAAGATTGAGCACAATTTTATTCAGTAATTTGTAAATTACAGGGGTGCCAACCTTATCTGATGGAAAAATGTAATCATCACGTCAATGGTACATTACCTCTGTGTTCGTCTTTGCAAGATAAGGAAGCTCCAGAATGTAGATTACATTGTTATAATCACTCGTACGATAAGACATTTAAACAAGATAGGGTCAGAGGTACAGATTAGTCATAAAATAATCCCGAATAAGTATCGAGTAACCTTAATGTGTAGTAAATTAGTACTCTTGAATCAAGCAATTTTTTTGACTTGATAAAATCATTGCATATTGCAGCTGAAAAATATTACAAAGTAGCTGCATGTGATGCAATGTACGAAATTTATCAGCATGGACCCATCGTCACAGCAATCAGGGTTTTCGAAGATTTGTTCACCTATAAATCAGGTAAGTTTGGCACCTACCATCTATCTCATAATTTTAACGGACATCGAATACATATAAAAACAAACATTTTATTTCAATTCGTAACACGCAGGAGTATATCAATACGTCACCGGAGAAAGAAGAGGACGTCATGCTGTCAGGGTTATTGGTTGGGGTGAAGAAAATGGAGTACCATATTGGCTTATTGCTAATTCTTGGAATACTCAATGGGGGGACAATGGTACTGTCAAAATCAAACGTGGTAATAATGAGATTGGAGTTGAACGTTTTATGTATGCAGTTTTGCCACAATTAAAATAGGTTGTTTTCAATGGGTTTTCCTCAAAATATGAATCCGTATAACTTTGAATTTGTATTGAAGTCTGAATAAACGAATTTCTTGAAAATATACATAATTCGCTGATAAAGTTACAGGATAAAATTACTAATTAAATTGCACATAACAACAAACGTAAAAGGAAACACATCGTTCAATCCAAAGAACGAGAAAATGTCAAATTCACCCACATTTTGATGGATTCAACATTAAACAACGTATTTCGTTGGGGTAAAATCACCATTAAATTATGATTTCGTAAAGATAACAAAAATACGAAATTTTATTTCAACCAAGTCGAATCAGCGACGCGGAAAATTTACTGTTTTCTATACAAAACACCCTGGTAATTCCACAACACGTAACGAGATTATCAGATGTCATTGATTTACGCTATGACGACGTCGAATCGCATGATGCAAAGTAACAAGACGTTACTTCCAAGCAAAAAACCACTCTGACATTGATATATCTTGGAAGAGTTGGAGACAAAAATGGAGAATTTTATTCCATTTCGACACCACTTATTGCATACTCGGTACATGTGCATTATTCCAATGCACAACCCTTCCGGATACGGGTTGTATCCGAATGGAGGTAATTTCCTAGATGTACATTTAGTCGTTAAAATTGCACAATATACGGAAACACGATGACATCTAATCTACTTGATTTAGTGGTCGAGGAAAACTCGCGAAATTATCAAGTACCGAATTTTTATCAACGAGACGGTCATTCTCTTCGGCAAACCATATACAATCCATACGAGAAAACGAAAAAAGCGTTTTCAAATCAAAAATCAGACGCATAAATAAACGAGTATAACAACCCGAACCGCAGTGTTACCAATGGTTGAGATTTCACGCGTTGAATTGAGTTAGCAACGGTGCCAAATAAATGTCATCTCATTATATCGCCTCTAAGAAAATACACTGGTAAATGGATTCGAGAGGTTGGCAGCACGTTGGTCATTATTCAATGTCAAAAATACAACCGTAATATTACATATACTGACGTTACAAACGTCCCAAATTTATCACTCGTTTGTAACCGTGTTATAAATTACACTTATAAAGTTTTATACTATAAGTTTCGCAGGTCCGTTTTTAAAACTTCTTTCATAGGCCGCTATTTAAAATTGAAGTCATTTTGGCTCGTGTTGTCTGTCGCTGGTCAACTATACCAACATTACCTGGCGTAATTTAAAAGGGTCCGAGTTTCTACAATATAATAATCTAACCAAATATCTCTCGTTGATGTCAAAATAGAAATTGCGTATTTTATACGAGACGATAATAAACACGGTTAGCGGACAATTTCCGGCGAAATTTTAGTTCAAGGGAAGCGACATATAATGGTGATACTTGTTGATGAATTTCCTAGGGTTTAGTACAATTTGCATATGATTTTTCGAGTCACATCTTTGGTAGTAATTACGAAAACAGAGGAATAAATGAGTTGAGTCCTTAATGATGCGATTAAGAGTCATTCAAAAAACGCCTTTTTTTTCTTTTTTTTTTCTGTCAAAAGCAATCATAAGTTTTATACAGCCATAAAGTAAATCACATATGTCATATCATACGAACTATCCACGTTGTATAACATGTTCCACAATTTGACATGTTTTTCCAATCATAACATCGCGCAGACCATACAAGTATGTCACGCAACTTGTGTAACATGAGATGAACTACGCACATGCGTAGCGCAACATGTTACATGTGCAGTACAACACGTTACATGTGTAGTACAACATGTTACATGTGTGGTACAACACGTTACATGTGTGGTACAACATGTTACATGTGTGTTACAACATGTTACATGTGTGGTACAACATGTTACGTGAGTAGCACAACATGTTACATGTGTGATGCAACATGTTACATGTGTGATGCAACATGGTACATGTGTGGTACAACATGGTACATGTGTGGTACAACATGTTACGTGAGTAGCACATGTTACATGTGTGGTACAACACGTTACATGTGTGGTACAACATGTTACATGTGTGGTACAACATGTTACATGTGTGGTACATGTCACATGTGTGGTACAACATGTTACGTGAGTAGCACAACATGTTAATGTGTAGTACAACGTGTTGCATGAGTAGCACGACATGTTACATATGTTGTAAAGAGGACGCTGACATGACAACTCTCTTCAAATATCAAGTATCCAATGAATGGTGCCACTAGCACCAGTGTCCATGCGTCGATAATTGTTTTTTTCTTAAAAAACAACACAAAGCAATGCCGAGGAACTCGATAGATGACAAAACGCTCATTGATGAGGCAGCTTGTTTCATCATAAATGTCACAACCTGGCGAAACAGCGGAAAAGCAACTGGTTTCTACTACATATAACCCAAGAGTAACAAGTGCTCTCACACATCACGTACTTACAAATCAAATACAAACAATTTGTACATATTACGACACTTGACAAACTTGCGACAATGCATTTTAACATCGTGTCACTATCGTTTTACGCGTTGATAGGTTACGAAACATGCACGAGATACGATCTCTCGTTATGGCTTCATTCATTTCACTCAAGTCACTAATTTACAACTCCAACGAATCGATTGTTTTCACAAAACCCATATCGATTTCAGGCGTAACAACCGTCTCCAAAAAATTACCTCAATTTTCACGCAGTTTCGAATCAAATTTCGAAAAATGAAACTTGCGCGAGAATCTAGACGAAATATGAGGTTATGAACCTCACGAGTGGGAAACTTTTTTTGTCAACTTTTTATCATTTTTTTCGTAGATATTTTCGAATGTTTTTTCCTATACCTCATTTTACTAATCTTACATTTTTCTTTCACTATATCTTTTATTCTTTCCTCTTCGTCTCCCTTATTACACCACGGCGGTTATTTATTTTATTTATCTGATCTTTCCATACTTCTTGGGTAACTTTCTCGTGAACCCTTTTGGTGCTTTGTTTTATCTGCACTTTTTCGCGCAAAACGATCAATAAAAACTTCCATATGAAATTGAATTCAATAAAGCCTCTGAATATATAAAAATAATCACAGTACTAGGATTTATTTTGATTTATAAATTACACGTTCATCGTGTTTACGTTAAAGTTACACAATCAAAGCGTTGAAATTTTTTCTATTAAAGAGACAGCGACAAATTGACTAAATTCAATTAATATTTGTTTCGTTTAAATTGTAAAACAGAGCTTTTGTAAATGTAATAAAAAACACATTGCGTAAAAGATACGATCACAATTAGTTTTTATCTCCAAACATAGCTGAGGATATAGCAACGAGGAAATGCATATTAAAGATTTATTTCAGTGCGCTTTAAACCCTCCCTTAATTTTGATAATCTTAGAACAGCAAAATATCAGCATTTATTATACCATTGTGTAATTTAATTTTATTGAACGGAGCGTTATTTGTAAACGAGAGTTCAGAAGCGTTTCCTTGTATTGTAATATATAGCAAATACATCATAAATTCGGTATAATAATTTTACAACAGCTTTGTTTAGGCGGAAGACAACCATCTCTGTAGATATTCTTCAATGTACAATGAAGATGAAAATTTTCAAAAAAAATATGTTCCTCTCCATTATCATCGAACGGTATTTATTTTCGAAGCAGCGATGAAAATTTATTGAATTATGAGGGTTTGAAAACTGCCTCTATTTGAGATATCTATAAAATACACGGGTTTTTGCACTCCGCCGTTTTTTCTATCTGTGCGTCAATTTGTCGAAAAAGTTTTAAAACCTATGTAAGCGAATCGCGCGCGGTGTCGAAATGTGAAAAATGATACCGAAATTTGTCCGATTCGCTTATTCCGGCGGTACACGAGTATCTGCCGTGTTCCGGAACGAGCCAAAAATGCTCTCGGACATTGTCGTCGTTCCGCTAACAACTCAAATTAGTACTTTTGCTTCGGTTTACATGTATATCAATGAAATTGTTTCGTGTTTAGTTTTCTTTCTTTCTGTAGTTTTTTTTGTATTTTTTTTTTTTTGGCAACGCGACGATAAAAGAGAAGTTTTTTACGAGTTAGATAAATTTATCGTATATTTTTTATGTTTCACAAAAAGAAGTTTCAAAATTTCTTTTTAAGAAATAATACTTTAGAGAATGCAATTCTGAAATGAAAGCTTTTAAGATTATAAACGGCGATTTGAGTGTTTTCCAGTGTATTCGTTGCCAAAAAAATGAATATTCAAGGTCTTCCCCAAAAAGTGGTAAATGCTACTAGCCGAAGAGGCATATGTACAGCGGAATATGGCCATAATGGTGGCAACACTGGCACTAATCAACGGTGTACACGAATGATCAAGCATCGGAGCTCAAAAGGAGTATCATCTTAATACACACCACCTTCTCAGTTCGCACTCTCAGAATTCGATGAAACTTGGCGGGCTCGAAGTTCACATAAAAAAAACTCCCAAGTCAAGTTTTTAGCTGCTGAATTTCATGATTTGTTTTTTTTTAAAGAATTTTTAAATTTTGAATTTTTAGCTCTTTCTAAACATGGTTTTTTGCTGATACGTGGCCCACCGTTGATCCTATCGACATTTTGAAAATACTTAGAGGATAGCAAATTTAACTACAAGTTAGATTTTCACATATTTGGACATTTTCATAACTTGGCTATGGCCCACAGAATCGAAAACCATCAAGAAAAATTGTCACGAAAAAGTGTTACAAAAAAGCGTTAAAAAAAGTGTCACGTGGTTGCCATTTTAGCCGTTGTCATGGCGACCTGTCATGCTCATGAGTGACGATCTTAATATTTTCATGTCATGATAACATGTCATAGATGACAAGTCATTGCTATAGTGACATATCATGATCATGAGTAACATATACGATGACACAGGCCGTTGTCATGGCGATATGATATGCTCATGAGTGATGACCTCAATATTTTCATGTCATGATAACATGTCATAGATGACATGTCATTGTTATGGTGATATATCGTGATCATGAGTGTCATATACGACGACACAGGCCATTGTCATGGCGACGTGCCATGCTCATGAGTGGCAATCTTAATATTTTTATGTCACGATAACATCTCATAGATGACAGGTCATTGCTACGGTGACATATCATGATCATGAGTGACATACGATGACACAAGCCGTTGTCATGATGACGCGACATGATCATAAGTGATTCTTGATATTTTCATGTTATCGTAACAATTCGTAGATGGCACTTCGATGTTATGGTAAAATACTCGTATCATGATCATAAGTGATATACTATACGATAATAAGTCATTATCACTGTGACTTGATATGGTTATGAATGATTGACATGTGATATGCAATGACTTATTATGACAAACGTCATTGGAATGGTCAAATGTCATGGTGGTGAGTAACATTATAATCATGTTTTGGTGATATGTCAAATGACATGTCCTAGTGATCTCATACTCATGTTACGATGATATGTCATGATATTGTCATGGTAGCAGGTGTGGTGAAGATACGTGATGACCAGTCAGATGACTATTTTTCCATCTCAAAACAAGTTATGCGTCATAAATTCACATGCAACGAAAAATAGAATTTTTTCACGTCACCATATTACGTCATAGATGACTATTCGTTGTCTTGGTGACGTATCATGATTAGAAGTAACGTGATAATGTCATGGTACAAGTCAAATAACATGATATGATGACAAGTCATTGTTAAGGTGACATGGCATGATTGCGAGTGGCATATAACATCAAATGACACCTTCAGATGAACATCATTGTCGCGGAGTGACATGAAAATGTCACGCTGTGTTGCAGACTTGTACGCAAGCTGATTTTTTCGTGGCACGCTTCGTTTTCGGGGTATCGAGCAAAAACTCAAGGAAAACGTATTGAGTGATTGCAATCTCGTGAGATGCGAGTTGGCACGTGACTTACGTGGTCACGTGGTCAACTATCATCACTAAGTTTTTGCTCGATAACTCGATAACGAAGCGTGCAACGAAAAAATATATAATGACCTAACTTGTAGGAAATTAAATTTGCTATCGTTACTGTATTCACAAAATTTCGATAAGATCAACAGTTAATTAGATATTAACACAAAACCATGTTTTGGAGAAGCTAAAAATTCAAAATTCAAAAATTCGTAAAAAATCGAAAAATGAAATCCTGCAGCTAAAAATTTGGCTTTGAGGTTTTTCAAACGTAAACTTCGATCTTGCCAAATTTCATCGAATTCTGAGAATGCGATTTGGGAAGGTTCTCTAATTAGTAAAATATAGGTCAATAAAATGACTTAAATGAAGCATGACAAATTGATGACACTACCGTAGTATTGACACCATCAGCACCGATAGTAGAAACAAATCTCAAACCGATGTCATCAAACCTGATACATCCGGTAGGAAATCCCCATAACAAAAACTACATAACCGTCTTCGTAACATAAAAATCACTCCCTAGACACTCCAATTTCGCATTCGAAAAGCAAGCTAAAAAAACACTAATAAAACGCGTAAAATAAAACTCAACGTGTTCCTTTATCGACAAACAAGAATCCATTACTTTCCTTCTGCTTTTCACGTTTCGCGTTTCCACGTAAAACGCATAAAGTGACCATGCGAGGGAAATCAAAACACCGTACTTCGTGCATCGTGCACGCGTTCAAGACAGAATTTAAAATCACCTGAACTTCAAACACGAGCATTTATGCATCGTCAAACCACAACTATCAATCGGACATGGCTCGTGAACAAATACACGTCGTCGAATACCTAATAAACATGCTACCTTGAGTATACCCTTCAAAAGCTCTTTTAGGGTCTGAAAGGAAAAACTTCTTGGGTTTTATTCGCGATAGGAAACGCATTATACATGATTCAATATCCTAAAGATAGATGAATATTCGCTGGTAAAAATATGCGAAGAAATTTTATCATCAAGATACTCGATAATGATATCCTCCTTTTGATCGATATATTAATCTGTAACGTAAAACCGAATATTTATTTTTACCGTTTAAATTTCACAGATGACAGCACGCGTTAGTTTCAAACGCCATATAAAAAGCTCATTAAGAGGGTGTTCAAAAACGTCTTTTTTTACCGTCCGTCGCAACATATAATTCGAGTTTGCAAATTCATACGCAAAAAGTGTTATTTACATTTTGAATACGACGTCGAGAACTATCAAATGATTACTTCGGTTCATACGCATCGCGAGAAACACATCGAAATGCGAGGATATGTCACATTTGCGACGCCGAATAATTTATTTTTTCGAGCTTTTCCACATACTACATTTCAAAAGTCGACATCGTAGTATTACGTACAACGAAAATGATAAATTTTAAATATCCCAGCCTTTTACATTTTTCACCTCCATCGAAAACTCATTTCTGTTGGTTTAATTATAAACAATATTTTCCTTTTTTTTTTACTTACGGTAAAATCAATTCTTGTAATATTTTCACCACCGGTGAAAATTTATAACTGAATAGAACGTAGAATTCACTATAATTACTTTTTTCGATAAATTTCTTTCGCTAATCTGAAAATCAGGAAGTTAATTTCCGTCCATGAGATGGTATTTTTCGTTGGCAATATTGAAAATGAAAACATTTCCCAGCTACCCCCGCCCCTTCGCTTTTCAATATAAAAAATAACGCGAACGAATTGTTAAAATCATCGCCGAATATAATTTCCCAAAAAACGAGTAAATTTCTTCCTTTTTTTCGCCGAATAGAGAATATTTCATACATGAAGTATCTCGATACATATTCCTCTCTACAATATTCGCTTCATTGATTACGCAACGTATAAGCAACAATTCCCAAAAAATAATACCCGGCTTAACTATCACGCCTCTTTTGGCTTCGCAAAGTGTTACATACGGGATTCGTTTAGTAAATAAAAAAAAAATTTCAAAACAAGCGATACGTATGAGAGACTCCATATTAAACAGACTCCATCGACTGTGACGAAACCATCGAAAGGAACCGTATCGACACCTTGCACGATTTCCAAAAACACGAGCGTTAATATTTCTTAAATGACGTGACGCATACAAAATTAAGGCTCGAATTCTCGAATGTATGCAAATAAACGAGAAATTCTTCAATTGCTCGGTTTATAGCTTACTCGATGCATCTTCGGTAATAAAAAATTCAATCGCTTTCCCTCCTCGCAAATTGAACGCGTGTTCGATGGAAAATTAATAATTTTTATATTGAGAATTTCAAAACGTGACTAATAAAAAAGTGCAAATAAAATATCTCGTAAAATGTACGCTTTTCGTGATATAAGATTTAATTTCTGTACTCGGATACTTTTATATGATATTTAATTGGAATTTTTTTATATTAAAAAATTGCCTTAAAAGGCTCCAGCTGGATTCCACTGTTTTGTATTTTTCTTACAATAATGTACCTGAGATTATCTAGATCACGAGGGAATTGCGAAATTAAAAGTAGAAATGATGTCAATTCGGAATATTTTTTGGAGAATTTCTCTTTGTAGTTTATTCCATGTCAAATCAGCCAAAATTTGGATAATAAATGGGCGATTTCTTTTTTAATTTTTTCAAGCGAAACAATTTTTCATAAATTGACCTTATTTCACGAACCATAAATCATCGAAATTTAATTCAAAATTTTCCCAATTCGTACCCCACAAATCAACGTTTTATTCTATGAAATAAAAAAAATTTACCCAAAGTAAAAAAAAACACATATGCCTCCAAATAATCGAGTATTTTTCCACTCGGTAAAATGAAAATTTCCACAAAAGCTACACCCTGTCATAAACACACGAGAATTTATTCGAGTAAAATTTAGAATTTCGTTAAAAAATTTCCAAAAGTACTTCTTTCCACTAAATTAAAAAATTTTTCACGACGTTTTCGTTCGAAGAAACGGAAAATTTCGAAATTAGGCACGCCTCATTTATCACATTTTCAGTCAATTCGAATTCCTTTGATACCGAAATAACACACGACTCCAGGAATTGGAATTTCCACGATCTACGTTAATTATCTCGAGTCATTTTAGTTATAAGCTCGATCATTCGACCTCATAAAATGAAATTCTCGACCAATTAATACTCGGTCGAAATGCAACGCGTAAAACAAAGCTACTGAATAATACATCAGACGAAATTAAGCGAGTGAAATTCTTCACTCTGTTGGGAATAGAAGCAATTATCAGCCCACCACGATGCTTTGATTGCCTTTATATCCGATGATTTAGCGTAATATCGCGATAATCCTAGAGCACACTGTTACTTACACGTGTACCTCGCATCAACTAAAAACTTACGACAATAAAAGTAGTTTTTCCATTAAAATAAACAAGTACTTACGAACTTTCTTCGATGCGGTTACACTCGTTGCGTGAGCTTTTCTTCGATACCGATGGTTTGTAAGATAACATCATTTTTATACTTATGCCCATCGTTATTCAAAGTCGTCGTGAAATTCGGCGTCTTATCATCATTCGAAGGAAACGCCACCAACATTATTTCCACGGAGTCGTGATTTTTACCGCTCCAATTTTTCGTTCTCGGTCCATCCTGCAATGGTGAATTTTCTCGTTATATACGTGAATACCATATTAACATTTTTTCTCTCTCGTGTTACGTAGCAAACAGCACGAAAATTTAAGCCGATTTGGGAAACTTCGCTTGTATTTTTATAAACTCTGTACACCTCGTATGCAGATGACAGTAAATTTATGAGCTTGGATATTCTCCGATGCATGTTATTTTTAAATTTTCTCGAAATTATTCCAAACATTCATCTTATTCGAAAATCTTCGCGAGAGACTGAAATCCGCTCGTAATTGAGATTCTAATTTCACAGCCTTCGCGAAAATCTACGGCGAATCGAATAGGCAACTTATATGATATCTGTCAGCACGTTTCAAACTACCGACAAAAATCCGATTAGACAATTTGACAATAAAACGCGACAAGTTATGCAACACGGTATACAGCACATTAGATGAGCAAAATTGGGAGATCATTTTAATGGCGAGGGAAAAAATGAAGTCATTGGTGACATGAGCTCGTTTCCCTTTATGTAGCAATGTTAAACCGGGGGAATTCATTAAATAGGTATCATAACCATAAAAACTTCCCAACGCATTTGATACTTGTTACTTGAAAGAAAAATGTCTACAAGTAAAATTAAACTTTGTACTTATTTACAGCGTTTAAAAAGCATTGTTTCGCAACGTATAAACGAAACTACCGGAGATTTTCCATATTTCTAAACAACCGCAGATATCTTAAGATAAAAACTTCACCCTATGTAATTTCACCGGGTAAAAGCGACGAGGACATTATCAGTACAAATTCTGATATCTTTTTGAAAACGTGCAACGACGTTTCTAAAATAACATTGTGTTGTGAAATTAAAGCGTGAAATTTTCCTACAAAGCCAAACAGGCAAGCGAGAATTTCTGCGGTATTTTTAATACCCGTTTAACGCGTCGGAAAAGAAGTTAATTTCGGTGATGTTAACTGTTCGATGTAAAGGTCCAAAGTGCTTCTTTTATACCCGCCTTAACAATCCGTAGTAAATGCTTCTGTTCTTCAAGACGCTCGTAAATAGTTTCGCCACGTTACACGAGTTGATATAACCTTCGATTGGACTCGGTCGAGGACAATATAGAATTTTATCATTCATGCGAAGTAGTCGAGATTTATTAGGCCGATTTTCAGACCGCGGCACGTTCCCTTCTTAAGGATGCAGATCGCATATTACCGAAATTTATCCATATGTGGGTTTCACTCATGAATTTTATATTTTATACCAACTTCAATCTTCTCTGGATACATCCAATGGCGTTATTTTATCGAACACACGTTTCCCGATAACCGAATATTGTTTACACTTGGTAAAAAAAATTTACCCCAGCGAAAACAAAACTATCATTAATCAACCATTATCTGTCTATTAAGCGTGACGAATCGGTTTTCTATGCGGGTATATACGAATCGAAATACATTCGGGAGTCCATTAGCAAACGCCTTTATTACTCGATGCTAATTGGCAGCGAAGGATTTAAAATGCCATCTTTTAGTGACAGTTCGATATAATTCTTTTTTTTTCTCGCCAACATCACGTATAATTCAAAGAAATTAGTATCAAAATAAGCGCTGGTTGTTTGCAATAAAAGGTGAATGTAAGGTTTGATACGCGTGTCTTGGAAACAGCTCCAAGGCTTCGAAGACCAATGAGCTGCGGGTACCATCAGTTGGAAATTTGTTTTGAAATGTCATACGCAGCGGAGAATTCGGCGTAGATAAACATTTCAGAGATGATTTTACGCTGGAATTGATATCCGATGTATTCAGGAGTAAAAATCCAATTCCAATTATGGAATTTTCAAAAAATAATAGGAACCATTTTCATTTCATCGGGATGATCAAGATGAACTCATGATGTCATCCTAATCTTCATGTGCATCGCCTTGTAGCCGTTCATCGGTAAAAAGAACGTAAAATAAGAACTGAAAAAAATATTGCAATGCCTTCAACTTTGAAGTTAGGCAAAACATCGGTCTCTTTTATGTTGTCGATTTTGAAAATCTAAATACATAAAAACTGAACTCCTGCCAATTTCATCCAAAATGAAAATTGTAGAAGTTACATGTAGAAATTTTCGAATTCTGTAGCTCCTTCAATTTCCGAGTTAGATTAAATGTTAACATGACTGATTTTACAGTTTGAAAAGTTCTACAAAAAAGTTCCAAGCAAAATTTATCCATCTGAATACCAACTGAGTTACAACATTCTGAAAAACAACATTTGTAATAGCATAGCTTTACCCCTTAAAAAAGAAGTGTCGGCAAGCACATATACACTTGCATAGTTTAGGTAGCTGTATCACGGGTTTGAAGGCAGTTCACTGATTGCGGAACACTCTGTATTACATGCATCCTTTTTTTTGCTGTCATAGCACCCAACGTGTTTCCGCATTACTTCAGAGGGACATACATCAACCAAAAGAACTTGTGTTTCTATTCACAAAAACCATTGATTGTGAGATCAAAAGACCCTGTAGCTTTCCTCGATGGTATGGAAATTAGGGCCATTCTCAGCTGTTGATTAAGTCATTGTTGTAGGAATGTTGTCGCAATTCGTTAATTAGAAACACTTTCAATTTACGTTAGTACTTTTATTATCGATCACAATGAATAGAAACGATTAGTACACTTAGATCACTTATTCTAGACTCAATGAATAATTGTATTTTTCGGTATCTTATATATTAAGTAATTACGTGGGTAGCTGGGTACGTGCTTTTTAGGATATGTTTATGTACATGTCATACGTGGCTTCGTGGTCCTTTTTTATGCATGTATTGTACGTCTCTTAATTATACATATTTACATTTTCTCATACAACAGTCATCATAACTACACATGACTACCAGCATCTCGTCCTAAAACCATCTCACATCTCGAGCAAATCTCCAATTTCTTTGGAATCACCGTGATTATAGATCAATCGAGCCATCATGAGATAACTACACAAACGCAACGTACCAGATGATGACCGAACCTGGTCAAAAGATTGAAATTCCATCGTAGCCACAGGACTTCATCAAAAAAGGATGCTAATGGAAAAAAATTAATCCCGATTGATAACGGCTTCTCGTGAACGGCAATTCGAACACGCCGTTCGGACTTGGCGCGCCACAAAAAAAGCACTCAAGTTCTTTTCTTAATCAAAGTTTAACCGAAGAATATCCGAGATACCGAGAAACTTTTACAATTTAACCTTTCCACGTCAAACTACGAAAGAATCTCGCAACAGAGCTTGCGGCGGCATCGAAAATATGAACTTTGTATATCAATTAACTTTTAATGATGCGTAGATTTAGAAAAATCGGCTCATTTCGGAGCAAATACTCAAACTGACGCGAAGTTTCATGTTACTGCGGTTGTGAAATTACATCGTTAATGGTTACATTAAACCTTGACAGTGCTTTGGAAATCTCACACTGTTTTTGACTTTCGCTCGGCAATTTCACGCTGCGCAAAGTCATAGTCAAAATTCAGAGTATCTCGAATTCCGGAAAGTTGTCCAAAGCCGCAATGCATTCTAAAACGTAACATTCTGCATTTAACATTCGTTTGTGGGAGTTCGTGTGTAGCGAATTTAAACACATCAAACGTCTTTCAGAGTCAGCCTGTGGTAATGATGTAATATAAATGTTTCTTTTACATGTCGCGTCGCCGAAACGTCATCAATCTACGTAGTGCACCGAAACAGGCCACCAATGACGTGGCGATACGTTCAAGACAAACTTAGCATATACATCTTGAATAAAGTTTTTTAAAGCGATTGTCTCTCAATATACGAACGCTTTTCAACTTGTGTACACAAAAGGATTCGATGTTACTTCAAAGTACGTACCCATGGTATACGTCGATGGAAAAATAACATCAGGTGAACAGGGGTGTATATAGCTTAAAGGTAACACGATTTGACTTTCAAAACATCATCAATCAATCTTTCGCACCGGCTCTTTTATTAGGTGAAAATTGCCGTCAGCCTTAAGAATTTTCTTGTTGCATATTTACGGCTAACATATATCCAAGTCGTGTTCGTGCACTGCTCTCGATACCTTTATGTAACTACCTATTGTCCACGAATGTTACACGAGAATTGCGGTTTGTTGAAATACCTCCTACGGTTAGTTTTAAGAGAGATGTATAAACAAAAGTGTAACGACGTTACAGGGTGATTAAAAAAAAACACCTAGAATTTCTTTAAAAAATATTTTTACGATGGCATTTATCTGTTCATCATATCCACTCGCCATTCATAATTTTAAAAGAACTCCTTGAAAATCTCTCAATCTACATTTTTCCTGCCTATACACTACTTTTCCTTTCATACCGAATTTCAAAAATTTTAGAATGAAAATTCACAATAAAAGCATCACTTTTCTTCGACGACGAGACGTTGACAGAATAATATAAAGAAAACCAAATATTTATAAGAATACTTTCACCATCGATGTCAGTTTTAATGAGATTTTTGTCAATTTATTGAATTGCAGAATCACGCACTGAAAAGTACATTTCAAAAATGAACATCGAGTAAATGATTAACAAAATAAGTGTAATTTTAGTGCACATAGAAATGATTTAAATAGAATGTTATTCGTAATTCACCAGAAAAATAGCTAAATATTTCACCAAAATTTGAAAATAAAAAATTAAAATAAAAAAAATTTTTTCGAGTCATGAATAAGTGTATTTACTTGTCCTCTGGATCAAAATCAGTTTTGTCCTCCTTGGCAGAAAAAGTATCGAATTTCAGTTTCAATATTTCAGCTGCCATGTTTTGATGTTGATATTTCGATATTTACGCTTTGATTTTGATAAGTCGATTTCAATATCGAATTTAATATCTCGATATTTAACTTTCGAAATTTTTGTATCGATACTTTGAAATCGATAATTTCATTTCAATATTTCGATACCGATACTTCGATTTTCATTCATCAATTTCGATACACCAATTTTAACATTTCGACATCGACACTTCAACCTCGATATATCGATAATTTGAAATCATTAAGTAGTTTGGTATCGATATCGCAATATCGATACTTCGATTTTTTATATCAATTTCGATACATCGATTTTAATATTTCAACGTCGGGATTTCAATTTCGATATTTCGATTTTGATATTTTTATATCGAAATTTGGTATCGATATCTCAATATCGGTGCTTCGATTTTTTATATCAATTTCGATACATCAATTTTAATATTTCAACGTCGACATTTCAATTTTGATATTTTCATGTCGATACTTTGAAACCAATAATTTCATTTTGATATCTCAATATTGATACTTTGATTTTCCTGTATCAATTTCGATATATCGATTTTAATATTTCGACATCGGTACTTCAATTTTGATATTTTGATTTTGATATTTTCATATCGATACTTTGAAACCGATAATTTCATTTCGATATCTCAACATTGATACTTCGATTTTCCTTTATCAATTTCGATATTTTGATTCCAACATTACAATTTTTACACTAACGTTTCGATTTCGATATTTTTATATCGATAATTTGAAATCGATAGTTTAGTTTCGATATCTCAAAATCGATACTTCGATTTTCATTCATCAATTTCGATACATCAATTTAAACATTTCGACATCGACACTTCAACTTCGAATTATCGATAATTTGAAATCATTAAGTAGTTTGGTATCGATATCGCAATATCGATACTTAGGTTTTTTATATCAATTTCGATACATCGATTTCAATATTTCAACGTCAAAATTTCAATTTTGATATTTCGAATTCGATATTTTTATATCGATAATTTGAAATCGATAGTTTGGTTTCGGTATCTCAATATCGATACTTCGATTTTTTATATCAATTTTAATATTTCAACGTCGACATTTCAATTTTGATATTTCGATTTTGATATTTTCATATCGATACTTTAAAACCGATAATTTCATTTTGATATCTCAGTATTGATACTTTGATTTTCCTGTATCAATTTCGATATATCGATTTTAATATTTTGACATCGATAATTCAATTTTGATATTTTGATTTCAACATTACAATTTTGACATTAACGCTTCGATTTCGATATTTTAGATCGATAATTTGAAATGATAGTTCGGTTTCGATATCTCAATATCGATACTTCGGTTTTCGTATATCAATTTCGATATATCGATTTTAACATTTTGACATCGATACTTCAATTTTGATACATTGATTTCAATAATTCGATTTCAACATTACAATTTTGACATTAACGCTTCAATTTCGATATTTCGATTTCGATATTTTTAGATCGATAATTTGAAATCGATAGTTTCGTTTTGATATCTCAATATCGATACTTTGATTTTTTTCTAACAATTTCGATACATCGATTTTAATATGTATTTCAACGTTGACACTTCAATTTCGATATTTTCTTATCGATACTTTAAAACCGACAATTCCGTTTCGATATGTCGACATCGATACTTTGATTTTCATACGTTAATTTCGATACATCGATTTTGATATTTTGACATCGAAACATCGATTTCAATATTTCGATTCTGATGTCTTTAATTTTAATACATCGATTTCAAAAATTTTACGTCGATATTTTGGGATCGACGTTTCAATTTTAGCCCTTCAATTTCGACACTACAACATTCAAATTTCAAATTTGCAATCAACGAATACATTTTTTACAAACGCCATTCCAGAATTTATCTTTTTTTCCGCTCATTCAAAAACACCAAAAGACCTTCGCCACCGAAAAATATAAATATAAAATTTCCAAATAACGTGAAAATATTAAATTACGAAATCGATTCGAGCGTCGCGTAACCGATATTTAATATTCGCGCCATAACTTGGAATTGTCAATCGGCGCAAATAAAACGCAAACCTATCAGCATTTTATCGTTCGGCTATTAAATAAAACAGTAACTAAATTATACACTTGTTCATTTTATTCACACTCTCGTCCGAACTATGTACGCAATAATGAAATCAAAACGACCGTAAATCAGTCTTCGGGCTGTTTCATGGTTTTTATGCAAATTAACAAAATTACCAGCCTTGTACATCGTGAGTAATTTTAATTACATTTCGTTGAAGATGTCCGAAACGACAAATATTGCAAAACACCCAATTAAAACTTCGTATTTCTCGTTCATTTTACCCAAAACAACGAGTTTCATCACGTGTACCTCTCAATAAGCATGAACATCATTTAATCGGAATTTTAACACAAAATTTCAGATTTTTTCAAATTATTCCAACACTTGCTCATCTTCTGTTATTTTACATAAACAAACATCTCATACAAACTTACGCAGTTCACTTTCAAACAATAAATTTACGTAAACGAAATTCATCGCGATTACTTCATAAATGGGCAAATTCCGTCTAAAACTTTCCAAAAGAAAAGATAAAAGCTTATTAAGTGAACCGAAAAAAATACGCTGAAAGGGTTGAAAAAATAACACCGTGTTCGCCGACCAATTTAACTCGCGCACTTATAAAAGATGAAAACAAAACGAAAAATTAAACCGTCGTGGATTTAAAACGTCATAAATGTCGTTTACGAAACATCGAAACATCACATAGGCCTTAACTGTCATTACTCCTCGTTCAGTTTTTTTTGTTGAAAAGTTTGCCTCATGCACAACGCTGGTATGATATTTTCCACATAAAAAAATATACGTAAATGCTTATCCCGTAATTTTTTTAATTGTTTTATTGTTACGAAAAACGTTGGCAAATTGTTGTTTTTACTGAAGTAACTTCTTAAGTTGACGTTTCCAGTAGCTAATTTGTGAAAAAGCAACTTTTTCATTTTATGATTAAAATGTTTACGTTGTTAGTTGACTCGAAAGATATATAACTCGAGTAGGCGTTGTTTTTCTAAATATATTATACTTATTTGTACATACGTGCTACGCGAATTTCAAACAAGCTGGTAGTTTCAAGACAAAAGCCCAAATCTGTTTAAAAGCGAGTTATTTTTACGAGTTTTCCGTCCGAAGTTTTCTTTTGATAATTTAAAAAACGATTTCGAAAAGACACATTTTCTAATTCACCAACAAAAAAAAAATCAAAATAACCGTAAAAAAATGTACATTCGAAATTTTTTCCAAAACCTCTCAAATTTTTATAACCGGCAAAAATAACAAAAATAACCAAAAGGACGAAAAATTAAAAAATATTTGAAGAAATATGATAAATATGAAATGCTAAATATGTAAATATTGTAAAAACACTCGGAAAAAAGTCCAAAAGACGCAAGTCTCCGAAAGTTATTTGAAACATCTCACAAAAGATTTATCTCGGATATCAAACACCGACGACGGTTTCGTACAAATTTTGAATTTTTCCAAAAGAAAAGGTCAACATTTCAAAACTTTGATGCTTTAAGGATACTTCTTTGTCGAGGTTTCCTTCGATATGCGCACAAATATTTTAAATGAGCCTCCAAGGTAAAATAATAAAGATGGGACGATGATTACTCTTTTATTAGAAAGTATAATAACCACGACTCATATTTCAGCTGATGACCTATATTTTTCGATTATTGTTGGATTTTCGAACCAGCGAAAGTGCCTATTTACCAACATTTTATTAGATTATAAAATCATTATTTTTTTAGCAGTTTCCCCTCCTCCTTCCTTTCAAGGCATGTAAATTATTAACTGTTTAAAAAAAGTATTTTAAAATAATTTCAACCGAAAAAATTCTGATACGAGGCGATTAAAATTAGCTAAAATATAAAATAAATTATTTTTAAATACAGTAATAATAATAGTAAAACTGGATATGAAAAAATAAAAATAAATAGATAAAATCAAACTTTAATTCAATTCTTTCAAATTAAATTCTATAAAAATTTATCAATAAAATAATAAAAATACTACCACGTGACAATGCTTACGAAGCGAAATCCAAAAGTTACTAGAAAGAAATCATGTCTATTCCACCACTCGAAGGATTAACACATCGCAAAAAACTCCTTTCATCGGAGGTTATTTGCAGACAATAGATCTTCACGTCATAGTCGAGGCACGTACTCGTTCAAACAACAAAAGATCCTTTCAATGTGATTCGAAGAAATCATGAAAAAAGGTTGCAGGTGCCGTTACCTAAAACGTCGAGCAGGACAGGGCACTTGTTTGGTGCATCGAGATCCTTCGTCAGTTCGATTTAGTCGGTCTCCCCTTAAGCATTGATTTTTGCATTTGCGCATTTTACGTGTATTTTTACTAGCGATATCAATTTTGTGCTCGATTTTGAGTTATTTTTTGCGATTAATTCGGTAAGTTTTTCGTTATCATCGAAATTTATATTTTTTTAATTGAAGTGCGATCGAAGATTCTTTGTTTTTTGGTGGATTTTTAAATAATTCGAAATTCGTTTTGTTGATTTTTTTTTTTTCAAAAATAGCACTTCGTGTCGAGGTGATTTTTCGCGATAAATCCAATGGCGTGTTACACATTCCGAAACTTTTAATTTTGTGTGATAAAATTACAAAATTTATCGGCGATGTAGTTCTCGCCATTGAATTTTTCGCGAAAATCACCTTAAACGAATTTCCATTTGAAAAAAAATTCCAAATTATCAAAGGAAATAATAAAGAATAAATTATTTTTACGTTTAATACTCTCATAATTGTGTATTATGCTATTCTAATCATAATTTTGATTCCAGAATTTCAATCATGTGCGGAAACAATCTAGTTTCATTAGAAGACCTCGCTCTGGTCAACACAGCGATGGCTTTGTGTGGCAACGTGATCCGACAACGATTACGAGACAACGTCGGCTTTCACGAGATTCTGAACGAATTTGATGTGCGAGATCATCTGCGGCTACCAAACATCATGGCCAACTCGGTGAACGAAATTGCCAATTTGATGTTGGAAAACGTCAGGAGGTGGTTCTTGGATAGTTTTCCATTCAGTTCCGATCAAAAAGGATGCGACGTTATGGCCCAATTTGATCGTATTGTTTGGAACACTAATACTTGCTCCATCAACTACACCGAGACAGCGATGAATTTGAAGGCAACCGGAAAGCTGGAAGATTTAATGGATTTCCTCAGCCTAGGAAATTCACAATTTTTCCAGATGAGGAGGCGCTTCATGTGGAGTAATTAAAATATGCATATATTTTTAATTTTTGTAAATATTTTTTTTCATTTTGTAAATTTTTATGTTTTATATTTAATATTCATTTTTCATGTTTTATACTTATTATTTTTTTTATGTCTTATTCTTATTATTAATTTTTCATGTTTTATACTTGATATTATCTTTTCTACATTATACGTAATTATTTTACGGACTTCTTTGTTTTTATTTTATTTTTATTTTTCATTCACATTCATCGATACACCGACTTCGAAAATTATTCAAAATCAAAACTGATTGAAAAAATTTACTACATTAAGGTAATATTTCAATATGCAAAAATATGAGGGAAAATTTTTTTATAATAAATAAATCAAAAAACGGTTCATAAAATTGAAACAAAATTATCATTTATTCAAGTTACATTTATTTTTTGATAAATAATCACTTTAACTAATAGATTTTTCAAGTTGATTATCTATTTTAGGGGCAAAAATTTTAATAGAAAAATTTAGGGAAACGTTTTTGAATTGCGAAAACATCCCTTACAGCATTTTTTTTTTTGAAAAAAACATCAATGCATATTCTATCAATAAACCACCAAAAAAGGGACCTTTATTCACTCGTCGTTTTCTCATCAAGCATCAGAAACAATTCGCCAGTGATTTCTCCCCGTGAACACTTCCATCGTTATAAACGGAAATATTTCATTTTTAATGGACCAATGTATCAAACGAAAACCTCAACTTGGGAAATTCGTGAAAAAATCGAGTTCCCGCCATCTTTCACGATCTTGACTAATTATTAGTCGAGTTTCTTCGACGAATGACAAAACGATAAGGAAAGCGCGAGTGGAAAATATAATTTCAAGTTGCTTCAGTTGAAAACCGTGAATTTTTCATTACTCGATAGGTTCCTTGACGGGTACGCATAGTGATAAGATGAAGGGAAAGGAACAATCGGTTGAATTTTTCAACACGTATGAATTTTTGACATCGTTTTTACTACGATCTTATAAGTTATACATTTCGCTAGGTGAATTACCCTGTGACAGATGTTTTAGCGGTTTTGATGGATCGGAAAGCTCTCTTCACGTTACTTTGTCACGACTTCAGGAGGAACTTTGGTAACTTTTTGGAATTTGCCTTTGGTGTGACCTCATTTCAATCATCAGGCTTGGTACATCTCCGTATCATCTTTACTTCCGGGAAATTTCCCTTGTAAAACATTTAAAAATTGACAATTCATTTGGAACTCATATTTCTTGCAATTTATCAACAACAGGATACCAATCACCCGAAATTCCCGATAAAACAATATCGAAAAAACTCATAAAATACCTCGTCGGAATATCTTAAAGAGGCGTCGTTACTATACTCGTACAAAACAACGTAAAAAATTCATTTTGACGATGAACCAAGCATTTTGTGTAGTAGCTTCGTAACACGACTTTATTATCGTTACTGCAGATCAATGTCGTAGAACTACACGTCACAGTCGATATGTTTCCAATTTGTTTCCTACCGGTGGCATTTTTTCTTCAAGGATGACACAGCATATAAACAGCCCACATATTACAATTTCTCCATTGCGTCGTCATTTACGCTACATTAGGCTAATAAATGAAGACGTACGATATTCTTGAAATCCGTAATAACGTAGGCGTAGTATACTATTTCATCATTACCACGGAATTAATTTATATGTCGTCGCCCTGCAGCTATACTCGAAGAATCAAAATTACGCCATAATTATCGCCGAGTCGTCGAGTTTGCCTCCGTTGAAATCTAATAACTCGTCCCCAAGAGTTTTTACAAATTTAGTAACTTTCATTTTCAAAATTTCCAGTATATTTCTTGATAATTTAAAATTTCCACTAATTAAGGATATACGAGACCTTTGCTGTGTTCAGAGTTGAACTTTTGCCAACACCAGAACCATCGCGACGTTTTCTGCTTTTGCGTAAACTTGAAAATCCTTCATGTGAGGAAATACGCGAAGATTTTAACCGTAAGTTTCCCCATTATCGAAAAAAAAATTGTTCGACAAGGTGATCTATTAGATTTATAGTTTACTATCGTTCGTAACTGGTTTAAAATTGCATAAGGTCGCACAAAACTGTCAAAATTTTATTGAAATTGTTCAATATCGTTCGATATTTGTTCAACGTCTTAATAAAACTGCCAAAATGTAGTTAAAATTGATTACACTTGATTAATATTCGCACAAAATTACACAAAAGTTGTGCAAAATTATTAAACCAATTAAAAATTTGTTTAAAATTACAAAAATGTATCAAAATAATGCGGAAACAGTTTAGAATTTATCAAAATAGGTTCAAAATTACTTAAAACAGCATAAAAACAGTTGAGATGTTGTTGAAATTGTTTAGAATCAATCAAAATCTGTTCAAAGTTGCTTGAAATTGCATAAAGACTGTAAAAATATCTCAAAAACGATCAAAATTTGTTAAAAATTGCATGAAATTGCATAAAAACTGTTAAAATATCTCAAAATCAATCAAAATTTGTTAAAAATTGCATAAAAACCGTTAAAATGTGTCGTAAAAATTCATCAAAAATAGTTCAAAATTGCTTAAAATTGTATAAAAACTATGAAAATGTTTTTAAAATCTATCAAAATTGCAAAAATTAAACAAAATTTTTAACAACATTTTAACAGTTTTTACACAATTTTAAGCAATTTTGAATTAATTTTGATAAATTCTGAACAGTTTTAACAACAATTAAACAGTTTTTATGCAATTTTAAATAATTTTGAAACAATTTTGATTAATTCTAAACTGTTTTAACATCACTTTACCAGTTTTCATGCAATTTTGAAATAATTTTGATCAATTCTAAATAATTGTAACAACATTTCAACAGTTTTCATGCAATTTTAGGCAATTTTTAACAAATTTTGATCGTTTCTGAGATATTTTAACAGTTTTTATGCGATTTTAAGCAACGTCGAACAAATTTTGATTGATTCTAAACCATTTAAACAACATTTCAAGTGTTTTTATGCAGTTTTAAGCAATTTTGAAATAATTTTGATCGATGCTGAACTGTTTTTTATACCTGTTTCATACTTCTTGCCATTTTAACCGCATTTTCCATTAATTTAATCGTGTTGCATAACTTTTGTGTGATTTTGAGGAAATATCAATGAACAATAAACAATTTTAAGAATATTTTTACAATTTTGTGCGATTTTATACAAATTTTGATGCATTTTAAATTATTTTAAGAACATTGCAACAGTTGTAATGTAATTTTGAGCAAATATTGACCAACTTTAAGCAACTTTAACATCATTTAGGTCAATTTTTGTGCTATTTTAAGCGAATTTTCCATCAGTTTAGTCGTTTTGTACAACTTTTATACAATTTTGAACAAATACTGAACTACTTTGATCAATTTTAACAACTTTTATCAATTTCCGATCAAATTTATCATCAAATTTGACCTACTAGTACAACTTTCATTCAATTTTAAGCAAATATATTGTGATTTAAATGAATTTACATGGATGAAAGATGAGTTGAGCGAATTTTTTGATGGATTAATGATAAATTGTTACCTACGACCTAGGTTTGGGGTTAGGGTGAGCCTCAAAAAACGTTCGAGATCAGCAAAAACCCGAAACACGCCCCAGTCATTCTCAAATACAGAAAGCTGAACACACACCTTACTCACGCAGTCTCAGAAATTTTCCAACTTCTAATTTACACAATAATCAAATAAAAATTAGGCGCATTATCATACAACACATAAAACTCGAACGCACCATTGACGTCACAACTACTTCCAAATTTTATACATTTTACAGAAACATCATTTTCCACTCGGAATCCGCGATAGGATTGTTAATTATTTCGAGACGTCGGCTTGATTTCATCTAATTACAAAGACACTGCATGAAACGTTAGACAATCTTATAAGTTACACATTCTCGAACAGTCTAATTAATTAGTTCGCCATAAAAACACGTACGAGGGTATTTGCGCCATCGCGTCGAGTCGAAAATGAAGGTAACTTTTTCCACCTTATTCGCGCCCCGCGTCTCGTTAATACAATAAACCGTTAAATACCGAGGCATACAGTAACAAAATGAAACTTAATTATTTACTAAATTTTGAAAATTACCTTCATTTTCTCGTCACTCAATACTGAAACACAGTGCAAGCGCAAACAACTTAATCACAGACACGTTACGGCATCAGCTTTTAATTTCACGATTAATTGCGACCTCATTTTTCTGCGACATTTCCAGCTGCAAATGAGAAATTCAATTAGGATGCGTTACAAAAATATTTCGATCAATTTGCACATATTGCCAACTACATATTACATGTTTTCTTATCACATATTTTTTTTTACTAAATTATACGCTTTTCAAAGATGAAAAAATACGCGTAAATAATGTTATATTTCATCGGATATATTTCTTTTTTGAAAAATACTAAAACGTTTTAATTTAATGAGAATTTATTCGTCGTATTCAAAGGTAAATTTTTTCCCGGCGTTTTTTCACATTTACTTGATTCTTCAAATATCTAATTTTCCTGATGTCGCTGATGATTGAGAAAAATAGCTTGCGAGAGCTATCGTCGCGCTTTTAGCTCGTATTTTTATACCGTAACGAGATAATAAAATTGAAAAATGTTTTAAAAATTAGTTCATAATAAAGAACCATAGTTTACTCGGGCTGAAAAGCAGAAAAAACTTAATCGTCTGTTTCAACCATAAAATCAGCAACAAAACTTGCTACTTGTAAAGTACAGGTTATTCTGCACTTGAAAAAATAATAAAGCGAGAAGTATCGCCTTAACGGGAAACTTGTGACTTATATTGCCTACTTGTTCGCCTGAGAAACAAGGAACTACGAAAAAAGCAAAGTGTAACGCATATCTAAACGCCTTTAATTTCGCCATTTTCATAAATTTTTATGGATTTCGCAAAACGATTTTAACGGATATTAAAAAAATACGCGTGGCTTTCGAAAACGTTAAAGTTGCTGGAGATTTTTTCGGATTTTCATAATCGAAGGTTTTCGCCGGGAAGATTTCAAGATTAAAATACTCTTTCCTGTCGCATTCCGTTTTATCGATTCAATCTATTTAACATCTCATTACGTCGTATTAAACGCGTTTAATCGAAGTAGTAAAATTTCTTTCCACGTTTTCCACATAATTTTCTGGGAATCAGAACATTCGGCTTCCTTTCCATTACCTTTGCTATTATTTTCTTTTTCCATTATAATATTTGTGTTTAGCTTGTTGAAGAGGAAGAGCATAGCGAACTGATAATTCGGACAATAAACGCGATTGAAATAGAAAACGCGAACATATGTAGTTATCTTATTGAAAGGCGCCATTTCCATCGAACTGTCTATTGTTACAAATTCATTGTTCGGCGTTTCCCATTCGACGGAAACCTCGTAAAAATACGAATCGAAAATAATAATCGCGACGGAAAATTTCTGTCGTTATGCAACGTTCCCCTGCGGCCTCGTAATTATCCCACCTTTAGTATTAATTAAAATCGTCGTACTTTCGCCTCGTGTTCGTTCTTTTATCGAAAAAGTAAACAAGATGAAAAAAAATGGCAACACACCGAAACGACACTCACCCTAAAATAAAATCGCTTTATTTATACATCAACTAAATACACTTAATTAACGAGCTATTTTATAATTTTCAACTTTATCAACACTGATTTAGATTCAAACGAGTGAAAAACAAGAGACGTGATTCGGGAAAAAAAAAGGCTATTATTAATTATTATTCCTTTTGTTTAACCCTATAAAATACGTCTTTGAATTCGCTAATAAAAATAATGAAAGAAAATTCCACCAGTATACCCTTTGGTGTTATTTTCTTTAGTTATTTTGAAATTTCGTCGTTGAAAACTTCCAACGACGTTAATTTCGTTAATGAACATTAATTTGCAAAGTACCATCGCCTAATTTCTCCAATCTAAAAGCGTACAGCGAGTGATTTTCGAATATTACCACATATTTGTCAAACCTCGAGGAAAATTTGCAAAATAACGAGAAAATTTCAAGTTAACATGAGATGGCCGCGGCCTAATCGCTTCTAGAGTGCTTACTTCAACGTAATGAAATTTTCATCATATTAAGTACAACTTGAAAGTCGAAACTGCAAATTTTTGCTCGAGATTGTTGTAACTCAAAGTGAAATACCTACTTGTTTTTGGACAAATAACATGAAAGCCTTAATTATAAAAGAATGAAAAGAGAATTACGTCGACATAACGTTGAAAAGTTCAAATTACTAACATTCGGCTTTACTCTTGAATAATGAACTAAAATCACTACATCTCCTGAAAGGGTTTTCTTTGGTAACATAAGTTACGCGAGGATAACGGCATAAAAGGGAAATAAGACGATTCGACATAAAATTCCAAAACACAAGTAGTTTAGATAACTCGGCAACTAAATCAGTACGTCTTAAAGAGTTTCAAAATGGAGGTTGTGTGAAAACATGGCTTATCAACGAAATTGCACCAACAAAACGATTTTCAAAATTTAATGTAAAAGTTTTGCGAAATCTTCATATTTTATATTTTTCTCTCCCTATGAGATGAATACATGTAATCTGAATTTCTGTATTAAATTGTTTCAGCGCGAAGAAAGCAAGAAAATAATTCCACTTTTGAAAGTACTCTTCCAAAACCACCCGAACCGAAAGCTTTACCGCATTCGTAGGCTTCATATGTTCCCCGATACGTTTCCTTAGATGACAGTGATGCTTTTAATCGAAAAGTCGAACGAGTAAGCGAACATTTTTCAGTGAACGGAGACAAAACGGGAACAGGCAAGTTTGATAAATAAATTTCATCTTTTCAACCAGAAATTCTATTTTTTCGAATGTTCTTCCGAAAGTCTGTTTGACAATTTTCAAAACCGAAGAAAAATACGCAATTTGGGCGCGAACACGTCGAATACGGGAATGACACAATTAAAATCAAATCGGTAATTTCTTTTTTTTTTTTTTCAAAGTTTGGATAGTTTTACAGACGGTGTAGTTTTCACAAAAAAAAAAAAACGTCAAAAAGTTCAGGAAACAACGAAAAAAAAAATCGAATTCTGTCAGCTCTGCCACAACACTACATTGGTTTCAAAATAGTCTCAATTAGTGTTGCCAAGAAGAGAATAGAAAAAAAATCGTCATCAGTCTATTTGCAAATCTTGAAAAAATCACATCGCCAGTTGTTACTGTATTCATGGTGAATTACCTGCAATTACACGTATTTACCAGTAAATTACCTGTATTTATGCGCATTTACCAGTGAATTACCCGTATTCACACTTATTTACCAGTAAATTACCTGTAATTTCAGTAAATTATCTGTAATTTTTGGTAAGCTATACGTAATTACGTGTAATTACCAGTAAATTACCCGTAATTACCGGTAAATTATTTGTTATTACACTATCTACTAGTAAATTACTTGTAATTTTAGTATTTACCGGTAAATAACCTGTAATTTCAGTTAATTATCTGTAATTTTTGGTAAGCTGTATGTAATTACGGGTAATTACCAGTAAATTACCCGTAATTAACGGTAAATTATTTGTTATTACACTATCTACTAGTAAATTACTTGTAATTTTAGTATTTACCGGTAAATACCCTGTGATTACCAGTAAATTATCTGTAATTTTTGGTAAGCTATATGTAAGTACGTGTAATTACCAGTAAATTACCCGTAATTACCGGTAAATTACCTGTAATTACCAGTAAATTATCTGTTATTACACTATCTACTAGTAAATTACTTGTAATTTTAGTATTTACCGGTAAATAACCTGTATTTACTCTTAAACTACCTGAAAGTACTAGTAAGTTATATGCAATTACCGGTAAATTAGCAAAAAATTACCAGTAAATCGCCTGTAATTACCAGAATATTACCCGTAACTACCGGTAAATTACCTGTATTTACTCATAAACTACCTGCAAGTACTAGTAAGCTATACGTAGTTACCGGTAAATTACCTGTAATTTCAGTAAATTATCTGTAATTTTTGGTAAGCTATACGTAATTACGTGTAATTACCAGTAAATTACCCGTAATTACCGGTAAATTATCTGTTATTACACTATCTACTAGTAAATTACTTGTAATTTTAGTATTTACCGGTAAATTACCTGTAATTTCAGTAAATTATCTGTAATTTTTGGTAAGCTATATGTAATTACGTGTAATTACCAGTAAATTACCCGTAATTACCGGTAAATTATCTGTTATTACACTATCTACTAGTAAATTACTTGTAATTTTAGTATTTACCAGTAAATAACCTGTATTTACTCTTAAACTACCTGAAAGTACTAGTAAGTTATATGCAATTACCGGTAAATTACCTGTAATTACCAGTAAATTTTCTGCTATTACATATGTTTACTGGTAAATTTTCCGTAATTACACGTATTTACTGATAAATAACTTGTAATTACATATATGTGTATACTGGAGAAATGACTGTAACTACCGGTAAATTGTCAGTAATTACCTATTTCTATTATTTTTTTAGTAGTTCAGATATATTTTCGATCTCAGAAGTGGAAAAATTTTGGATCAATTCAATTAATTACTTTACCTTTTCTGAAAGTACCGTTTTTAAAAATTCAATATTTCTTATTTTCAATTTTTAATTGTATCTTTTTAAGGATTTTAGTTAGAAATGCGTTCAAAATAATCACTTCATTAGAGTTAAAATAGATTTGTTGTTCTTTAAATAAAAAATTCAAAATCTATCTCAAAAAATCACCACTTTTGAAAAATGAAAAAATACTTGGCAACACTCTCAATCGTTGGCGGTGCGTTCGTGCCATATCTCTTTTCGCTGAATATCGTAAATCGAAGTCGGAGCCCAAACGCTGTACTTTGGTAATTACGGCAAAGCTTCAAAGGTAATTTGGAGTACTGCGATGAAAAGGAACATAAAAACAGACTCACCATTTCCACAGATGACATCTCCGTCTGCCGGCTAGGATTCAGGACGACGGAAGAAGTAGGCAGCAAAGTTTCTTGGCAGGTTTCGTTACCATTACAAGTTCTCTCCGATCTCCATCCGACCCTTCCGCTATTCTGGGAGCCGGGAAATCGGCGATAATTTTTGAAACACGGTAACACTTGTTTAAACTCTTTGCGAAAGTTATCATTGAGCCACGCGTATAGAAACGGATTATAACACGTCGAACTCATGGCCAACGCGTGCGATACGAAAAACGTCAAATAATAATATTTCCAGTGGCCGGTATGCGGAAATATATCGTTCAACAAATTGATCCCGTTTAAAGGCGACCAACACACTCCGAATATGCCGACCATCGCGATTAACATACGATTCGTTCTTCTTTTACGTTCGCGATCCGCCTCCTCTTTTCGAGTATTTTTCGAACCCGGTTTACTCCTCGCGCGGTCGTTTAATTTAAGCGATACTTTTATGTAACAAAATGCTATTATAAAAAATGGTATGATGAACTGCAGGATTACTGTAAGGCCTCCGTATATCTGTAACATTTGAAAAAGAAAAGAAAAAACGCCACATTAATCAAGTAACTACATTGTGAAAACATCGCTGTTTATTATCATTTCTTTCGCCGGCCGGAAAAAAATGTACATTGTTTGAAAATACGCGCTTTTTCCTTATTAAACGCAACACACTGGATGTGCCGTGCCGTGCAAAAAATTTAACATGTTTGGAAATTCGCTGCGTAACGTCATTTTTACCCCTTTTTACATTTGCCATTCGGCGAGGCGAAAATTTATTTTTTAAATCGAAATTACCTTTTAAACTTTATCTCGTCGTTTTGAGGGGGGAAAATTTTACGAGAGGGATTCCCCGCGTGTAATTAAATTTCTACTACAAACCTTGGACTATTTACGAGTATGTACTTTGAAAAAAATTCAAATTTTCTTTCCATACATAGCAAATTCACACACGAATTACCAACGTCTTTCGTACGAGAAGCACTCAAAAACGAGTAAAATTATCAAGCAACCGGCGCATTAAACGTTCAAACCATAACTTAATTTCAACTTTATATGCTTGCCAAGTATAGAGAGCATTTCATTGTAAACATATTCTACCCGGATTAAGAACCCACTCATACTTCAAACGCTTACTCACAATATCAACTTTCCGAACGTGTCGAGGATCTTGCACACGTGTACGGTGTTCTTTTTACCGCGGAGAAATTTTTAATTAATTTCAAATGAATTTTAAATTCCACCGCTCACGTAATAATACATCTTGATAAAGATTTAGTTTTCTTTATTTTTCCAATTCGCCTTTCTCTCGGTGGTTTTTTCAATTAGCCAAATGTACTCGGTAAGGTTTACCTTAATACTTTCGTTTTGTATAATCTCCGAAGATACTGACGAACGAAAGATTTACTTCCTTTGCGTCTCGCTTTGTTCTTGGTCTTGAGAAATAATCAAAATAAAAACTTGCATTTAAATACCAGCGCAAAAAACTAATCAAGGGAAGTTGCAAAAGGAGACGTGACAATTGCAACGTTGTAGATTTTAAATACCGGTAATTAAAATTTGATTATTTTCAAAAAATGTCATCCAATGTTGTAAATTCCATTGCTTTGATAACCCTCCCCTCCTTGATTGATTAGTTTTCGCAGTCCCAAAGCAAAACCCCATCGAGAATTATCACCAAATGTGACGATGAACTACGGCGTAAAACTCAATACATCAATTCCATTATCCAATCAATTTTGACGAAAGATGATACGAGATAAGCCACAGTACAAAAAATACTCTTTGAGCGAGAAATAAAATTCTCGCTTCCGAAAACACCCACGTCATCTATAAACCAACTCAGCTGTCATTTTTTAGCAACACTCCGTCAAAGTAAAAAACGTCACACCATAGACGCCAAAACTAAACGATACATTTGTTGATTTGGACGCGTAAAAAAACGTATTGATAAAAGGAAGCTCCTATAACAAATCATGAATACAAATGACCATTGAAAAATCAGCTTTTTTAAAAGTCACCCTCGCTTCGCATCCGACGACATTTCAAAGCTACTTGTCATTTCTGGCGAAAACAACGAAAAAAACGCGACCAACTTTGGAAATATTTCCTCCGTCGTATTAAAAATTCCGCATAATCGATGCTTTCTCTGTTGCCTGTTTCGAAATGAGTTGGGCGATGAGTTATTTTTACCACATCTATAACTAATGGTCCATTTTCTAACAATAACAAAGAGCCATAACGAGCGAAGAAAAAATATGATTGATGAAGATTACGCGTGTTGATAAATGGCGCTTCATTTTTGAATTATGTTGATTTCGTATCAATTTTTCAGTCTCGCCGTAAATCCAGTCATCAAATTTTAACCTTCGGCCTGAAGCCTACACCGAGTTAATCGTGTTTCCGCATAAAAATGTAAATTCGAGTAATTTTTTCGTACTAACGTAAGATTTTCATCAAACGCAAGAGATAAAATCGAATAAAAGCATTTAAAATTTCACCTAAAATTCACCACCAGAATTTCTCAGCTGATGACAACTCCACGCTTCATTGGTCCACGCCAAATCCACGTGTAAAAATTTTTCCAAAGTACACATTTCATTCATACTGCGAATAAAGTATCAACATAAAAATCCACGTTCAAAACAAATCCACCGTGAAATGACTGCGAATAATGGAAAATGTAATTATACGATGACTCGAGTGGTATCACATTATCAGAATTCAAAACGACACCGACGTCATTTGGAAACACAGCAATTATACGGGGAAAAATTACTTGTCAATGAGAAAAAAAGAAGAAATTCTCTGCGTTCGAGCATACCATCAAATCATTTTGTTCATTACCAAACTCGTCGAAAATTCACATAACGAAAGAAAATTCCACCGGATATCGAATACTTTCTCGTGAGGTACTTGGAAAATGATATTTTTGCAGGTTTCCTTTTTCCAGCTAATTGTAATATTTCTAGGTGATTTTATTAATGCCGAAAATAATTTAAATTTTGTATTTGCCCGCGAAATTCAAAAGAAAAATATATTTAATATCATAAAACTTGAAAGAATTCGTTTTTCTATTTTTAACTTTCCAATATCTTTTTCAATGGAGATGAGAAAATTTTCAGCCGTATATTTGAATACTGCTAAAAGCGCTCGTCGAATTTTTGAATGAAACAGATGAAAAAAAGTGATTTAACTGACAAAAGTTAATCTGCAAATTTTTGAACGCTTTTTCCTTCTCAAGGTGATTTTTTCTAAATATAGACTGATTCGAACAAAAATACGACTTTGCGTTGTCCTTGAGAACTTTTATATTGCATTTATTTCTCTTCCTTTACGGTGTGCTCCCGCAACCAGTACGTCGCCTTCAAACATATGACACAGCAACCTAAACTACACGAGTGTACGCTTGTTTGTCGACAACAAGATTTGAAGGGTAAAACTGTGAAAATGCTGCATATATTATTCAAAGTAGTATAATATTTCCTCAAAATTGCACAAAAGTTGTGAAAAACGATTAAATTAATGAAAAATTTGGTTAAAATTACAAAAACAATCAAAAGGTTGTTGAAACAATTCAAAATTGATCAAAATTGCTTCAAATTGCATAAAAACAGTTGAAACGTTCTCAAAATAGTTCAGAATTCATCAAAGTTTATTTAAAATCGCTTAAAATTGCATAAAGATGACTAAAACGTTGTGAAAATAGTTCAGAATTCATCGAAATTTGTTTAAAATTGCATAAAAACTGTTCAAATGTCATTGAAATAGTTTGGAAACAATTAAAATTCATTAAAATGGCTTAAAATTGTCAAAATATAAAAATTGTTTGAAGTTGTGCAATTTTCAGCAAATAATGAACAACTTCAAACAGTTTTTACATTTTGACTGTTTGTATGCAATTTTAAGCAACTTTGAACAAATTTTGATCAATTTTAGAGAATTTTAACAACATTTTAAAAGTTTTTATGCAATTTTAAGTAATTTAAGAAAAATTTTGATGGAATTTAAACTATTTTAACAACATTTTAATGGTTCTTACGCAATGTTGAGAAATTTTGAACTAATTTTGATAGATTTTGAACTGTTTTAAAAATATTTCAACAGCTTTTATGCAATTTTAATTAATCTTAAGCAAACTCCAAACGATTTTAGACAGTTTTAACAACATTTTAACAATTTTTATGCGATTTTCAGCAGTTTGGAGCTAATTCTAATAAATTCTGAGCAATTTTAATAATATTTCAACAGTTTTTTTGCGATTTTAAGCAGTTTTAAACAAACTTTAATCAATTACAAAATACACTAGCATTACTTTAGTCGTTTAGTGAAACTCTGGGCAAATGTTGAAGAACTTTGAACAATTTAGACAACAATTTGACAATTTTGTCCATTTTGAAGATATTTTAAACAATTTTCGATCGATTCCAAATTTTTTTAACATCATTTTGATGATTGTGCGTAATTTCGAGCAATTTTAAACTACTTCAACAACATTTTGACAGTTTGATGCATTTTTTTATGCAATTTTGAACTAATTTCGATCGATTCAAGACTATTTTAACTACATTTAAACTGTTTTTATGCAACTTTAAGCAAATTTTGAACAATTTTGAACAATTTAAACAGCATTTTGACAATTATGTCTAATTTCAAACAATGCTTGATCAATTCTGTACTATTTCGACAATCGAAATGTTGCTAAAATTGAATAATATTTGCTCAAAATCGCACAAAAGTTATGCAAAATGATTAAAATGATTACAATGAGATGTTTACACGTCAGTACGTAATAGTCAATTTTATAATTTATCCTTTTTAACTTCTACTCTCGGAGGCTGCTCCTTTATCGAACTGCTGCCTTCGATCTTGGTTCTCTGACCTTGTAGAGGGAACACGCCTTCGCTGTAAAATCTCAAGAATCGACGATCGTAATAAATTCATCACCATCTTAAGTACTTGGGTTTGATTAACGATTTTATAATCAAGAAAATTTGAAGAGAAAATTTAACATGATTGAAGGGAATCCTGTAAATCACAGATGAAAATTCGAAATCACCAAAACCTAAATTTCCTCTTCTATCACTCAAGCCTTTAAAAAATCACTTAAGATCATCTCGTTCGAAACCATATACCACGAATACTCGAGCGATACACGGATTTTCAACACCTATCGAAATTCCCACGTGTGAACGTACATTTGTTTCAAAATGGCGCGCAAAATTTCAATACACATTTAAACAGGTAGCATATGTTGATGATAAAATCCGTTTTAAAAGTTATCACGCTTGGTTTCTTTTTTCGAGGTATTTCGACAAAAACCTTGATAAAATTAAACTTCACGCTTCGCCATCAAAAAGTCTTTAATGACGTTTCCCGACGAAGATTTGTTACATGTGAAACAACAATATTTTAAACGTGTCATTAAAGGATCTCGTTACAAGAAGACTTACGCTACATTCGTAATTTGCTTTTTGAGGAAAAAATAAAGAAATAGGCCTTCAAACGTCCATTTTTCACGGCGTAGAAAACGTATCGAGATAAGATGGCAATTTTTAAAATCAAATTTCATTTTTATAACACGCGTAAGTCTCGGAGAGAAAAATCCATCAACGTTTTATTGTTTCGTTATCGAGTGCTAAGTATCACGATAGTACGAAATTTATTTATCAATTTGTAACCTTTTCCAATTTCCTTGGCCGAGGTTGCATGTGTGCGTATGTTGAAATAAAGGCCCAACGATTGGCTTTTCTTCGGCTAATTATTCGCATCAGTTACGACCGTAAATTCGGGTTCTTTTCGTATACCTATATGGCTCATTCCGGTTGTTTTTCTGGTCATTAACGTTCCGAAAGGGCTTTTTCCTTGTTCACACGTCCTCGTACTACGCGCTTTGAAAGTATGATTATTTTCCACGCTCAGTCTCGCGCCATGCTTTATTCGAGCCAAAAGTCTGCTTAAAGAGGTTTTTCAAAAGACGTACTCACGCAGTATGTGAACAAGTTTTGAATAAAAATCCTACGTAATTGCGGTCTTTTAAATATTCGCGCAGGAAGTACAACTTTACGCCGAAAATAACTTTCACACTTGAAATTAACGCCATTTACCTCAGAAGCGCAGTTAAAGGGTCGCTTTAATTAATTTCACTCGGTAATTCCTCCTCGGACGATTCTTTAGTGCCCTTTTTCCACGTCGCGCTTCATTTTTAAGAATTAATTTCAAATCACAATAACGTTTCCCGTGGCATTGTCTACGCGGCGAAATTTACTTTTACTAGAGATGGAAATTATTTCCTAAATCTCGGTTCTTCCTTCCGATTATGCGCAATGTTTTTAGAAATGTTATTTTAGGATTCAATCTTGAATTATTTTTTCCTTTTTTTTTTTTTACCTTCCAAGATATAATCTATATCCTCGCACTTTTCGCGGTAATTCGTAATACCGAAGTTAATTCCGAAAATAAATTAAAAATATATTTTCATTATGAATAAATCCCGTTTAATTTCACTGTACACTTCGACATTGTTCGAGACAGATTAGGCATAAGATCTTTCAGAATTCCTCTTTACATTATAAATTTCAATCGACACTGCATTGATGGATTGAACGAGAAATAAGCCTAAGCACGACAGGGGGAGAGGGGTCATCCAATGGATAAAGTTTACGAAGTGGGAAAATTAAATCTCCGGCGTTAATAAAGGGATTACAATGATGAAAAAGCTCAAGTATAATTTCCACGATTAAATTACTTATCGGTAATTCCAAAATTATATAATTTTCGCATAAACGACGTAAAATTAAGATACTCGAAAAGTTCACGCGGAAATAAAATTTAAAAATTCATGGAAATTTTCAACTCGGAATAATCTCGTGAAAAAATAAAACTTTTCCTTTTCAACGAAGGTAAACTTCCTAAAAGGTCCCGTTTTTCAAAAATTTCACCAGGAAATTATCTTAATTTTGGAGAATTTTCAACATCGAATGTTTACTAAGTGCTCGAAATACGAATCAAACTTTCAAGTCGTGACGATTTTTCGATTGTCGTCATTTTCAAAGCTGCAAAGCAATTTATTAATTGGTCTTAATTAAAAATTGCCTACATTACGGTCCGGTTGTAAGAAAAAAATTTCGTACGAAAAGAAAAATTAACTAAAAAATACTCCACTCGGGTAATAAAATTAATAAAGAAAACATCTCGCTATTCGAATTAGCAACCTTTGGAGAACAACAAAAAATTATCAAAACTTTCCACGCGAATTATAATGAGAATTTTGTACTTGAAAGAAACTCGTACAAAAAATAAGCTCGATATTTCCAGCCTGTGTCGAGTTTATAATTAACACAAAGAGAAAGAGGAATTAAAAAATTCTTAAATTTTCATTATCCTTGTTTAGTTAATAGCGATTTAAAATTAATTTAAAGAAAAAGCATAGGAATAGTCGTCATTTAGAAAATGAGAAAAAAAATTGAATTTTTCAAATGAATTCAACGGCCATTTTCGACAGAAAATTTACAATTTAAAAAAAACAAAAAAAAAATACTTCATTAAAACAAACCGTGGATTTTTCAAGTTTAATAATTCGTTTAAAAAACTCTTTAGATGACCTAGAATTTAATCAACGTGAAAAATTCTATATTTTTCGACTCATTTTGTATTCACGTGTCTTGACATATTCGCACCTTCTTTCATTTTTCAAATACAACACAACGATGTCAAAACAAACGGAAATTTCCCAGGTGGGTTTCCACTTCTCTTGTGAAATCCTCGTGCTCAAATTTGAGTCAAGCGAAAAATATCTTCACGTTGAACTCTCCCACGAAAATTCCTTTGTTTTGGTACTTTTTCGGTGACTGAAATCAACAAGTGAAAAATACGCGTTCGCGAGAAATTCCTCTGAAATTTTCACGATTGTGGAATTCCCAACAAGTTCTTTCTTATTCTTCAATGAACAAGATTCGTTATTTATTGTATTTTTTCAAATGTCAAACTGCTTTCGTTTTTACACAATTTGATATTTTACGAGATATTCTTTTCTCGTTTTATGTGGCTGCGCCCAAGAAAATGTGACTGGAAAAGATACACCGGGGAAATATAAAAATTGCCCCTTGTTTATTTTTCATTTTTTTTAATATTTCGAATTCCGAGGTATCCTCGAGAGACCGAGCACTATAAAAAGTGAATTCTTACGATTTAATAAGTTATACCGAGCATGACTATATCGATAATGAATTTTTTCAATTTAAATTTAATACGGAATTATTAGGGATATTACTCGTATTATTTTTTATTTTATGAAAATAATTTCACAATTTAATAGCAAACCCGTCAAATTCAAATTCAAGTTATAATATAAACCAAAAACGGTCGTGAAAACTTCACGTTTCTACGAAGTAACGTCACGTTTTTAACGGTAGTCACGTCCTCACGATTAGTCGTGACGCGTCAAATTGGTCATGTTTTCAAGTGATTCGCGATTCAAATAAGTCTCTGAGGTAGTCACGTCTCACGTTTGGTCATCACATATCTGAAGTGTCACGTTTTCAAGTGATCCATGATTCCGTAACGCCACGTCACGTGGTCACGTTTTAAACCATGTCTCACGTATGTATTTGAAATGCCACGTAACTTCTTCATGTCGAGGCTATGTCACATTGAGGAATCGCGTCACGTTTTCTTCATATCATGTAGCATCACGTCACGTTTTCTTCATATCATGTAGCATCACGTCACGTTTTTTTTTCGCACCACGTTTCGGATATTTTTACGTGACGTTACGTCAATGCCTCACGTCACGTTCTGCCGTCGTGTTTTTAAATCGCGTCTTGTTTGCTGTCACGTGTGGAGTCACGTCACGTTTTTTTCAAATACGAAAAAAGTCGACCTCTTGCCTACGCTGGCTCCTGTGTGATTGAAACTTCGAACGCTTTTTTCTCAACTTTCCGTCGAGTTTTTTGAAACTTCTCATAAAACCTGCACATCTACACGTTGAATGTTGTCTTATTACGGTTCAAGCTTTTTTCAACGTTCAGCGGTTCTCCAGAACTAACGATTTCAAAAAAACCAACGTGATTTTAGTACACAGAAGATAGAAAATGGTAAAATTCTACGACGAGCTGCTTCAGCTTAAAGTTCGAGAAACTACATCGGATCATCAGCAAATTATCGAAGACCAAAGAAAGCGATTTCGGTATTAATGCATTTCAAAAGTAAACTCGATACGTTTCCTAGGACTTTACAAAGTTGCCGATCATTTGGAATAATTTGTTTTGCCGTTCCCTTCGAAGAACGTTTACGGAATCGTTTACGAGATATTCTCCGTGTTAATGAATAACCGAAATGGAAAAGAAATTCAATTTAGTCCTAAAATAAGTCGAACGTTGAAATTTCCCTTTTTCACGCGACCACTTTCGTTTTCAATTTAACAATTCCGTGGAAAAAAAAATCAACGCGACGCTGCGAGGTTGAACAAACCGGAGATGGTTTCAACAATAGGTATAAAAATTAATTAGTCATTCGAGAAAAATGCTTTTCCGTTGTCATTTATTTTACTGCATTGGAGACGAGGAAAAAGAAGTCATCAACGGGTGTTTTCGTAAATCAAAAGCAAAATGAAGTCAGGTATCTTGAAATGTAATTTAATTAATCTCGTCCAAGGCAAAAAGCTGTGAATTTTCGTTTGGCGACATTAAACGTAAATATTGATTATCGAAGTGTTAAGGTACTAAAATTCAACTCGTACTATCGTTAAATTAGTAGATATGTTTGTCGCTGATACCTCAAGAGGTATTTCCCCGTTCTCCTTCTATCTCGTTTTATCTTTTTATTCGCATAACCTTGATAATATATTCGAGCAATAAGGGCGTGGAATAGATAAGGTTTAATAATAACAAAAAGTTTATTTCGGTAGAAATTTTCGATATGACGTATAATTACGAGCATCGTGCAAATATGGAGTTCAAAACTGCCGACGTATGAAATGGAGAAATAGGCGATAAAAAGTTAAATCCTTTTCGAACAAGCGGATGCAAAAGGTATCGGGTATTCAATGCTGCATTGAGCATCTGACAAACGCACCACACACGATAAGCCACATCACCGTTGTAATATTCGGTGACAAGATATGATACTGCACATCGCTAAGCATAGTTTAGCAAGCTTTAAATTAAGCTATGTGATAAACTTTTGAAAACATCATAGCCCCAGTTACGAAACTCGATAATTTTGAGAAGATTAATTTGTCATGTAGTTTTCTCCAAATCCACTATCTACAACTTCTTCCACGTAAATATGAACAAGTTTGGAAACTTTACGCTACCGTCGCGTCCCCCGTCTACCATTAAAACCAAAGTTGTTACATCGACTAAATAAACTAATAAAATGGCTTACCATTCCGACGATATCGATGGGCCATTGTTCTTCGCAGTAATACTTGCCGTTTATAGGCTTTTGAAACATATATATACAATATGGAAGCGTAATTAAGATGGAAAATATCCATATCGTGATGATTATGGCGATACACGTTGATAACTTCATACGCGGTCGAAACGGATATATTATGACGAAAAATCTGTCCACAGCTATCGAGGTCAATGTCAACGTCGACACGTACACGCTGATCCCTTGAGCGAATGGTACCAAATGGCAAAGCAACCGGCCGAAATTCCAGTGCCCTGTGAAAAAATTAATCATTTTTATTCATTTGAACGAACTACGCAGTATAATAATTCATAATACAAACGACAATGATGTACACATATCATCGCGTATAATTACTACGAGTAATAGAAGCCATTAATATAAAATTCATTTCTCTTTAATTTCATTTTGGCAGTTTTAACGACGCGTTCGTGGGCTCTTCACGTCGATTTCATCAACGTTGTAATAACTTGATTAAATTTCTTTCGTTATTAATTTAGAAAATTACATCGCGCGAATTCCCGCGCAAAATGAATCGAAAATAGAAAAATATCCATCTGAAGATATTCAAATCTTAAAAATTATTTACTCCAAATAAACAAACGGTATTGACAATGAGACGAAAATTTTCCAGCGTTGATAAAATTTCGCCGATGTTTAATTTACCGTGCACAAACCCCAAAATATGTGACGAAACTCTAAAAATAACAACCCACGTATTCGTATCACGCCACAAAGAGATTCTCATAAGAGAGGCGGACTAGAACGCGAAAATCTTTTATACGCCTTAAGCAACGAGCCGAGACAGGTTGTTTTTCAGATACCAACCTTTGGAAAAACGAAACAATTAAAATTGTAGACATGAAAGGAATCGGTAAAGTGAAACAACGGATGTTTTTGGCTCCATATTTCCAAAATTCAAGCCGAAATTTGTATCGATAGTTGTTTAAGGAAATGAAAAATAATTGGTGAAAATATTCGTGTCTTGAGTTTGAAAAATTATATTTCTCGGGGGCAACTTCCAAAGGAAAACTTGCATAAGCGAAGAACTCGGATAATTTTATATACGTAATTGACTTGTTGAGATAAGAAATATCAACCCCAAGGCAACTCATTTAATATTTGAATTATGACCTTTGTTTCAATTTGTTGCATGTTTTTGAGAATAGATTTTCTACACGAGAAAAATATTTAATTGTGTTTTCTACGTGCTGCATTTAATATTTTTTAGCATGAATTATTACTTTTAACCCGCAGTTTATTATTTAAAAAGGAAATTCATAAGCAGAAGCATCGAAATTAATAGTTCTGTTATGTCATTAAAATTAAATCGATTTACCAAAATGTCAAGATTGAAACCGAAACGACAAAATCAAGATATCGAAAAATTAAAATTGAAAACAACATATTGAAATACCGACCAAAAACTGGCATTAAATTGCAAAATGTAAAATCGACGTATAAGACAAAAAATCCAGAAAATATACGGAAATCGAAAGTAAAACGTTAAAATCACTAAACTTTGAAAATTGATTCACAACATTAAAATCAAAACATTCGAATCAAGTTATCGAAAAACAAAATCGAAATTGAATTACCAAAATCGACAATCGAAATCGAATCGCAAAATTTTTTTAATCGACTTACTTGACTAAAAATTATAAAATCAAAATCGAGTTATCAAAAAATCAAAATCGAAATATCGAAATTGAAATGTTAAAATCGATAATCGAAATCGAACCGTTAAATTTTTCAAATCGATTTATTCAGGTGAAAATATTAAAATCGAAATCGAGTTATCAAAAATTTCAAAATCAAAACGTCGAAATTGAGTTATCAAAATCGACAATTGAAATCGAATCGCAAATTCTTTTAATCGATTTATTTGACTGAAAATATTAAAATCGAAATCGAGTTATCGAAAAATCAAAATCGATGATCGAAATCGAATCGTTAAATTTTCCAACTGATTTACTCAAGCAAAAATATTGAAATCGAAATCGAGGTATTGAAAAATCGAAATATCAAAATTGAAATGTTGAAATCGATAATCGAAATCAAACGGCCAAATTTATTAAATCGATTTATTCGACTAAAAATATCGAAATCAAAATCAAGTTATCGAAAAATCAAAATCGATGATCGAAATCAAATCGTTAAATTTTCCAACTGATTTACTCGAGCAAAAATATTGAAATCGAAATCGAGGTATTAAAAAATCGAAACATCAAAATTGAAATGTTAAAATCGATAATCGAAATCAAATTGCCAAATTTTTTAAATCGATTTATTCGACTAAAAATATTGAAATCAAAATCAAGTTATCGAAAAATCGAAATCGAATCGCAAAATTTTTTAATCGATTTATTTGACCAAAAATTGTAAAATCGAAATATCAAAATTGAAATGTTTTTTTTTTTTATTTGGTATTTAAAGTCACAAGGTTATATATATAACATAAAGTGACTTAACATATATATATTTTTAAATGTAAATTATTTAAAAATTAAATTAGATTATCAAAGTTAATATTATATATAAAATGAAATCGATAATCGAAATCAAATTGCCAAATTTTTCAAATCGATTTATTCGACTAAAAATATCGAAATCAAAATCAAGTTATCGAAAAATCGAAATCGAAACGTCGAAATTGAATCATCAAAATCGATAATCGAAATCGAATCGCAAATTTTTTTAATCGATTTATTTGACCAAAAATTTTAAAATCGAAATATCCAAATTGATATGTTGAAATTAATAATCGAAATCGAATTGCCAAATTTTTCAAATCGATTTATTCGACTAAAAATATCGAAATCAAAATCAAGTTATCGAAAAATCGAAATCGAAACGTCGAAATTGAATCATCAAAATCGATAATCGAAATCGAATCGCAAATTTTTTTAATCGATTTATTTGACCAAAAATTTTAAAATCGAAATATCCAAATTGATATGTTGAAATTAATAATCGAAATCGAATTGCCAAATTTTTCAAATCGATTTATTCGACTAAAAATATCGAAATCAAAATCAAGTTATCGAAAAATCGAAATCATAAACAAAATCAAATCACCTAAAATTTGAAATTGATTTTTATAAAAATATCAAAGTCGAAATTGGATCATCGAAATTTCAAAACCGAAACATCAAAATCAAAATATCGCAATCGAAGTTGAAACACGCTCGAAAAAAAGTTGAAATCGATTTATTGCGATATCGAAATATAAACATCAAAATGAATTCTTCGAAATATCGAAATGGAAATTCTATTTAAAAAGAAACAGTAAAATGTAACAATATTGGCAAATCTACCAAAAAAAACCTTTTCTTAACGAATATTTACGTTAGAAAATCAAATACAACGCTGCTTTAATTACCGGTTAACGTTACTAATTAGTAACCCAACACACCGCAAATTTCGTCCCAGTGAAAATCGACTACGAAGTGAAGATACAACCGCTGTTGACGAGTATTTACACATATTGAATAAAGCATAACCGAAATATTGAATTATTTCGCTGATCAAGAAAACCACGGTTCAAGGTTGGTACACGTGTTTTAGTATTTTTGATTCACTGCCTATACATGCTCGATGAACTACAATTTAAACTGAAATTTACCTATTCGAATTTCGATTAATTTTCAACGCCATTTCAACGCTATCGAACGCTCTTTACGAAATTACTTTTTTTTCCCCATCACGTCACATGTTGTGATTTTCCCAATTTCCATCGATAGCGAAAAAGTCAAGTAGGCAAACAATAGTAAAATATTTAACATAATACTTGCGAAGCTTACCGGTAAAAGTATATAAAGGTGTGAAAGGAACAGCCAGTATACACAACAGTATATCAGATAGTGCTAAATTAGTGATGAATAAATTAGTGACCGTGTGCATGGCTCTATTTCTGACCACCACAAAACAAACTAGTATGTTTCCAATCAATCCGAGAACAAAGATCGTTGTATAAACCATGGAAAATATTATCTGCACTAGCTTATCTTCGACGAATTCTCGACTAAAGATAGCATATTCGTCAGTCTGATTGCCATCATCGCTTCCGTTATCCGATACTAAGCTCAGTGTTGCTAGTTGATTATAATGAGCTGAATTATTCTCAAGATTCATCTTTTTGATAACGATTAATCCACGAGATTCATTTTCTTCGTCGCCATTTTTTGCCCCTGAAAATAAAAAAATCAGACGTGAAATTCTTTCGTGAAATTACAAGCAGTGTTGAATCAACAAGTGTTTCGAGTCGTATGCCTTTACACTCGAAATATACAAAATACAAATTTTTTTTCAAAATTGCTTTTATAATGGAATTTTTGAAAATTGTTCAAATAATTGAATTCCATTCCACGTACGAGTTTTGATTTTCGTTGAATTTTTTTTTAAAATTGTAAATAGTATTTCAGCTGTTACTCGAATAAATACGCAAACCCCCTGAAACGTATCATATCCAATACTTTGATAAATCGTGGGTGTATATTTAATCAGCTTATATTTGTCGAGATTTACGAAACTCCATCATTACAACGAAAAAGATTAATTCGCACGCAAGAAGGTGAAAATGTCTAAAATGTAAACTCTCGTGTTAATCACATTCGTAAACGAGTAACTTCTCGAGTTTTTTTCCCTTCGGTATTCTGTCCCTTTTTTCGTATAAGTGCAACAATAAACCGAACAGGCAATTTCGCTGACAGATGTATTTTCTCACAACCTATAAGCTTTGTTTAGTTTTTAATTTAACAGACGTGGTTTTGCGAGTCTTTTGTGAGCGACTGTGGATTTTACGAAATTCACTTTCGAGTATTTCTCGCAAGGTAAATAATAGCTCGGATTTTGTAATGTTAAAGTATCGAGAATTAGCGCAAAGTGGTATCGTGGTTTATGTGAAAGCTACTACGACATACGTGCGGTAAACGCTTCGATGCGTCTTTTAAGCGAATTTCTTTCCTCGTGGGTTTGTTTCTTGACCAAAGAACACGATTTTTGCTTAATTAACCAACTAACTCACCGACCTATCGCCACTAATTATTGTAACTTCCGCGGACGCGACGTCGTTCCTGTATTTTTCATACTTGCAAACCGACGCGTCGAGTTTTCCAATTATTTCCCGAAATTTTCTAATTTTCTGCGATATTTTTCAAATAGTTATAAATAGCGTAACGTACAACGACCGAACGACAAATCACATTTTCTCATTTTACCACCAAAATTAAAATTTCACGCAGGGTCATTTCCGTGATTTCGTTTCACTTGTAAAAACACAATAAACGCAAACACCTACGAAAAGCAGTTTAATATTACATTAGTAAGGTAAATTGCGATCAAAATTAAAATGCTGACGTAATAACAACAAATAACATTATTACGCTGAAATAACATTTTAAAGGGTTCTCATATCGCTTTTGTAATGTTCACATCAAGTAAAACGATTGAAAAACTAATTAAAGACTTTTATCCTCTTGTGTTGGCGAATAAAATATGAAAATTACTCGTTTTTCGGTGCTTTTAAAGTGAAATTAAATAATTTTTCGTTCTTTATACCTACAGAAAATACGTTTAAATTGGAGTCTTCATAGAAGAGGAATCACTAAGATATTGTCATCAGAACTGGCATGAAGGGAGGGTACAAGGAAGAGATTTTACTTCAGGGTGAGCTTTTCTGAAGAACCGCAAAATTTACAATTAATCAACAAAAATGAAGGAAATTTTCCCCAAATCGTCCAATATTTGCTTGAAATTGCACAAAAGTTGTGCAAATTGTTTTAATTAATGGAAAAATTAGATAAGATTGCAAAAAACCATCACAACGTTGTTAAAATAGTTTAGTATCAATCAAAATTTAGTTAAAATCGCCTGCAATAACGCAAAATTGTCAAAATGTTGCGAAAATTGTTTAAAGTTGTTCGATATTCCTTCAAAATTGCATAAAACAGTTGAAATGTTGTTCAAACATTTTAGAATCCGTCATAATTTGTTTAAAATTTCTTAAAATTACACAACATTAACAAAATGCAATTATAATTATAAAAAATTGTTGAATATTCGCATAGAACTCTCTAAAAACTGTTAAAAAGATTGTTAAAATTGAATAAAGTTGATTAATAAACGACTAAAGTAATGAACAATTTTGTTAAAATTGCAAAAAACTATAGAAATGTTTTTAAAGTGATTTAGAATTTATCAAAATCTGTTTAAATTGGTTAAAATCATGCAAAATTGTCAAAATGGTTATAAAATAATTCAAAATTGATAAAAATTGTTTAAAATTCCTTAAAACTCAATAAAGTTACCAAAATGTTGAAATTGTTCGATATTTGTTCAAAATTGCATAAAAACTGTAGAAACTTACTTACTTTACTTTTTTCCATTAACGTGCCTTTACTGCTGCTAGGCCAGAGGCACGGATCGATTAGATGAGTTTAGATTTGGGAAGGATATTGGAGGATCTTAGGAATGAGAACAAACGGGAAAGGACCGCCTCATTGTCCTGTAGGAGGTCACGTAAGTTGGAGGGGAGAGAGAATCTAAGACGGAGGTTGGAGAAAGATGGCAGTCTATTAGGATGTGTCGGACGGTGATGGGAGCAAGGCAGGTGGAGCAGCTAGGAGCTGGAGAGTTGGAGAGGAGGTGAGAGTGACTGATCCGTGCATGGCCTATGCGGAGGCGACATAGGGCAGTTTCTTCCTTTCTTGATAAGCGAGATGACGATGGCCAGGGAGTCGTGGTCAGTTTAACAGAACGGAGTTTGTTCGTCTGTGGTAAAGAGTCCCAGACAGCGGACCATTTCGCGGCGAAGGCCCGTCTAACG